>PVJH01042117.1:0-14514 GCA_004026705.1 Nesogale talazaci
AGCAGCCAAGACTGCCCGTGGAAGACTGCCCGTGTGCCTACTCTTGCTGAACAAGTTGCAGGAAGGAAATCAGCCTGCTACACCCATCTGGATCACACTAGTTTGATCTGTGACGGATTATAAGATGGTGCAAGACTGGATGTCCTTCAGTCCCATTGTGCATGGGCTTAACCTGAGTCAAAGGTCAATTCAACCGCAACCAGCCACCACGGTTCAAGAGTCACCGAGTGGATCGCATCAGCTTGCGGAAAGGACTTGGGAACCGTTAATTGAAGAACATCGGCTTCAAGGATATCTCCAGTGTCAAGACCCAACACCAAACTCACTCCCATCAAGTCGATTCTGACTCACAGGGACCTCGTAGAACAGGAGAGACCTGCCCCTGTCAACCCAAGACCGTCCAGCTTCCTGGAACCAGATAGCCTCCTCTTTATCTCGAAGAGCAACCACTGAATTCAAACTGCTGCCCAGGCTGAGAGCAGCCCCAGAGCAGCCCATGAGGCCCCCATGGAAGGAAGCCCTTATGGACCAGCTCCAGGGGCCTGACAGCCCCATAATCAGACTTTCTCTCTAGGAAATACAGACTCACAGTCTTTGCCTTATTTTTCTCTTTCTCTTTCCCAATTTACTCTCGCAATGGACAAGGGGACTTCAAAACACTGGTGGAAATTTGATATTTTTTTCCAATCCTATTTTTCAAAAAAATGTTTGAAGCCCCCATAAACTCACATTCTTTTTCTACAACAGAGAAACCAGAACATCCCAGACTTGCTTAGTACGCAAAAGATATGCTCCAATTTGAACCCCCATTTTTGAGCAGAAAAGTCCTCTTTTCCACCATTAAACCTGCTCTCTCCCAGCCTGCCTTATGTGATCTCATGGTCTCCTGGTAGCACTGACTGTGGTTAGGCACTCGGCTGCTCACTGAGAGGTCAGTGGGTGGAATCCACCTGCAGATCTGTGGCAGGAAAGACCTGACTATTTGTTGCCATAAAAATGCAGCCCAGAGGGCTGAGCCCCGGTGGCGTAGTGGTTGTGTGCGGGACTGCAGCCCACTGGGATGGAGGTTCAATTCCGGCTCCCAGGAGCAAAGGCTGGGCCTCCTACTCCCACCACATAAAAAAAAAAAATGCAGCCCAGGGCTGAGCCCCAGTGGCATAGTGGTTGTGTGCAGGACTGCAGCCCACAGGGTTGGTGGTTCAAATCCAGTAGCAGCTCTTCAGGAGCAAGGCTGGGCTTCCCACTCCCACCAGGGGGCAGTGACACCAATAAAAACAAAAAAATACAGTCTGGGCCTACCCAATTCTGTCCTAGATGGTTGCTGTGGGTCAGAAATAACTGGATAGAAGATGATAACTAAAGCATGTAGTTGGACTTACTGCATGCCCTGCTAAAAGTGGGGGTGGGGAGGAATGATCTGTGAAACGGGGTCTCTGGGAATATATGCAATAATAAAAGGCTTCATTGTCATCCTCAATACAGAGGTTCCACCTATAAACTCTCTATAGTCATCAAACTACTCCCGGGAATAAAGCATTGCCTTCTTCTAACACCCCCACTCACCCTCATCTAGGCTGCATTAAGAAGAATGGCTTGGGCTGAGCTCTGGTGGCATAGTGGTTGAGTGTGGGACTGCGGCCCACTGCCTTGGTGGTTCAAACCCAGCAGCAGCTCTCCAGGAGCAAGGCTGGGCCTCCTACTCCCACCAGAGGGCAGCGATGCAAAAGAAGAAGAAGAAGAAGAAGAAGAAGAAGAAGAATGGCTTAACACCACTATAGATAAGAGCCCGAAACAAAGGGAACCCAGGATAAAACCCCTCAGGGCCAACAATGAGAACAGAGATACCAAGAGAATAAGGGGAAGGGGGGAGAGAGAAAGGGGGGAATAGATCATAACGATCAACATATAACCCCCTCTCAGTGGATTGAACAACAGAAAAGTGAGTGAAAGGTGAAAGAGGGTGATTTAAGACATGAAAATAATGATCTATAACTTATTAGGGGTTAATGAGAGGGAGAGGGGAATGAGCTGATATCAAGGGCTCAAGCAGAAAGAAAATGCTTTGAAAATAATGATGGCAACCTATGTACAAATGTCCTTCACCCAAAGGATCGATATGTGGATTGTGATAAGAGATGTGAGAATTCCCAAGGTAAAATATTTAATTTTAATAAAAGAAGAAGAATGGCTTAAAGAATGATATTTGAGAGAAGAATGGAAAAGGAATTCTTTTTTTTTTAATCCCTCACACACACACCCCGGAAAAGGAATTCTATAAAGCCTTTAATATGCTAGTATACTTCAGTTTGACTTTCACCGTCAATACTGAGCATGACAAATTGTATAAACCATAATAAGTAAATATCACCCCACAAGATGAAAGCCTCAAGTGCTTAAGTATCATTAGTCATACCAAATACGTATTTGCTTTTCTGCTGGCATCAAAATGTAATTGTTTCCCCGTAAGTTAAACATGCTGATCTCAATCTGTGTACTTGGCAACATAAAAGGGAGACTTATAACCTTTTGTCCATTGTCTGGACGTTTGTTTTTCTCCAACCAACATGATCCAATTGAATTGCAGTTTATCTGTACCTCTCTAGAAGCATTGCCAAACCCAGCATTTTAAATTTGAGTCAAAAGAATGATCCATGATTGTCCCCTAGGTTCTACAAAAACATGAAAGCTTTTCGAAGAAGGGAGTGGAAGGGAGGGTAAACAGAGAGGGGTGCCCCAAACCCATTTAGAGGAAAATAGGAAACAAACTCAAGCCATGATCCTAAAGTGATGGACAGTTACTTGACCTCACCAAACTGTACACTTGTTTCTCTGGGGGTTCCTGCCTCCAAAGTCCACTCATGGTCCATAAGTTTTTTTTTGGTTTTTTTTTTTTTGGTTTTTGGGGCATCACTGCTCTCCGGTGGTGGGAGTAGGAAGCCCAGCCCCACTGCTGGAATTGAACCTCCGTCCCAGTGGGCTGCAGTCCCGCGCACAACCACTACGCCACCGGGGCTCAGCCCCGGTCCATAAGTTAAGAACTCACACATTCAAACATTTCATGTTCATATATGGGGAGACTTAAACATTGTGAAAATATTAATACTACCGGACCGAGCCCCGGAGGCATAGTGGTTGTGCACGGGACTGCGACCCCCTGGCAGTTCAATTCCAGCAGTGGGGCTGGGCCTCCTACTCCCACCACCAGAGAGCAGTGATGCCCCCCCCCCAAAAAATATATTAATACTACCTAAGCGATCTAGAGACATACTTCCATCAGTATAATGTATATGTCTATGGACATAGTTTTACACTAAAGTGACCAGATTTTAAGTGGGACACCATTGACGGGGGTTGGGGGGGCTATTTCCTTGATTAAAATTTTGGTCTCTATGGAGCAACAAAAATGTTCATAGAATGCAAAAAATAGTATTATCATAGCTTTATTTTAATTTTAAAATGCTGAGGGACATTGTTAAATTGTTAAAAAGCAGGACGTCTGGTCACTTTATTTTACACAGATAGTATGAACATTATATGGTTTGAGAGGATTCCTTTTTAACAGTTTTATTGGCATATAATTCACATATCTTACAATTCAATGGTTTAACATATTAAGAAGAGTTTTACAATCATCACCACAATATGTTTTTGGGGGCGCATCACTGCCTTCTGGTGGGAGTAGGAAGCACAGCCTTGCTCCTGGAGAGCTGCTGCTAGATTTGAACTGCCAGCCCAGTGGGCTGCAGTCCAGCACACAACCCCTATGCCACTGGGACTCAGCCCCACCATGATATATTTTAGAAGATTTTCTTGCACTCCTTGAAATTAGCTCTCCATTTCCCCCAACCTCCCCAGTCATACTCTCAAAAAAACATTAATCCAGTTACTGTCTCCATAGGTTTATCTATCCCGGATTTCGTGTACAGTAACAAAGCAAAACAGAAAAACCTCAAACAAAAGGTAGAAAAGATTAAAAATTAGAACAAATTTTAAATGAGAGAAAAGGGAGCTCAAGTAATAAATTGTTAAATTTTAGTCTGACAGCACCTGCAATACTCCATTTTCCGGTGTGTTTTGCATGACAGCAAAGCTACTCACATCCCTGGTCTGTGGTCAGAGAACATTCACCAGAGGCTTAATCCGCACACATGGATTTCACCTTCACATTTTTAAAATTGTAACAACTTTCGAATGGATCAAAGGGAGGTCAAATGCTCAGACATTATACTCTAAGCTAACTATGTGTGCCAGTTGACTTCTAAAGTTCTCTGTGATCAGGCTACTCTCATTCCTCACCATGGTCAGAGGGGTTTCACTGGAGGCTCAATGCAGATGTGGGTCCTGCAAATGAAGTTTAGGCTTCCATTGTCATCTGGCACCTTCTTCAAACCAAGTGCTCACATGCAAGCTCTGAAACCTATGCAGGACACATTATGCGTGTGTGTGTTGCTAATATGGGGAATGTATTGGGAGAAAAATGTGGTGATGCAATCCTGATCCTATTCTAATTTCAATAACTTTCTTTACTAAATGGAAAAATAAAATAAAACATATCACGAATTTAATATGGAAAGATGAAGTTCTCGAATTGTGAAAGCTAGGAACAAGGTAGCAAACCTCACAAATGTACTACATACCAAAATGTACTACATACCCACAGTGAACCACACAGTCTGGTACTGGTTCGATGACAGACCCAAAGACTACTGAGAAACCAGACATAAATCCACCCATCTATGGGCAGCTAACTTCTCATCAGCATCCAGTCAGTAGGGACGAAACTGCCCCTTTGACAAATGGTGCTGGCAAAACGGGCTATCCATTTGCCGATAAATGACAACAGATCCGTTCCTCACACCACACACTAACTCAAAATGGATCAGAGACCTAAATTTTAGAGCGAAAACTATAAAGGCCCTGGAAGATAACAAAAGGACAATACTTCGGGGCCTGATTTTAAAAGAGGGAGATGGAAATGGGGAAGGACCCGGGCATGGCATGACCTATTCCAGCTACACGGTGGGGAAGAAAAATCAAAACTCCCTATCAGCATTTCCAAGGACCATTTCTAAAAGGCTGAAGTCAGACAACCCCCATCTCCCAACCTCCTACTCCTACCAAATCTGGCACCAGCTCTCCCTCCCACAGCACTCTGCTTTTCAGCTGGGTTTGAAAATCCATGTCAATGACCACTCTGAGCTCGGACTATGCTTATGATTATGGAGTGTACTAAGGAACTTACTACATTACCAAAGCTCACAGTATCATTATTCAGACAGGGCAGCCTCTTCTCAGCCATGTTCTCAAACAGGCCTCTCTCTGATGTTTGGCCTCTGCACTGCTTGTAAGGTGCTGCAAAGCTCTCCTAGGGAACCCACTAAGTGTCCAAAGGGCATGCCACCTGACCATAAGCCTCCGTTCAAGATCATTCAATTCTAGTTCCCCGGGTAAACAAATCTAGCCCCCTAGTTTAGAGTCTGGTGATGCCCCCTCCTAAGCCAGCTCTCTGCCCGCAGGAGCTCAGTGCTCCTTGCTCTGTGGGCTAGGAAGTCCATCTCTCTGCTCTCAGGTGCGCTGTCTTGTGGTTCTGCTCCTGCCACTCCTTTCCTGGTATCGATGCTGCCTCTTGGAAGCTCAAGGTGCAAAGATCTCAGGTCCAAAGAACATGCTGTATTTCTGGTTCTTCTCCTGCTGGTAGGTAGTGAGATCCCCTCCTCATGTGTTGAGATGGGTCCATTTGTAACCATCAGTATTTATTAATCCTGTTCACGATCATTAACAACTGGATCCTATCAGTGTCTTCCCCCCACCTTCTCTTATCCAGGCCCATCAAGAAAAGGTGCTTTGGTGGAAGTAACAAAGATAATGGCTTAGAAAAACTCTATTAAATAATCCACTGCACTGCAGACCATCCCTGGCTCTTCTAGTCACTGTAAGCACATCGGTGAAAACATGCACAGCAGCCACTTCATAACTTCATCCTAGCCTCCTTATTGGATATCTAAATGCTAAATAACCTATCAAACCAGTACTCTGAGGTGACAAGAATGCTTCGGGCTGTGAACAAGCATTTCTTGTTGGATTTTTGGCAGTCTGCATTGATAGGTAAAGTCCAGTCGAGAACAAGCCATCTAATTTCAGCAATATTTACACCCGCTCACAATGTCAAGCATCTCTCCTAGTCATCTCATCCCTAGCCATCCAAGGTGGGTCATATGGGTGCCAGGTGCAAACTTGGGAGTCTACACATGTGGTCCTGGCTTGTCATCAGCTGGCTTCTTTTCACGCCATCTCATACTGAGCCTTCTGGAGGTTAGGGCCTGCCTATAGGATTGGGAGTCCACACAGCTCCCTAACTTCCAAACCAGCCCATCCTTTTTCTCCTCTTTGAACTCTACCTAGCCTTTGTGGACCAGGTCAGTGGGTACCAACGGAACATGACCAAACTCAGCGGTTCTCTCCATTGCTGCTTCTCCCCAATGTTCACTCAACAAATACAGCCAGCGGGTTACCACAAGAAGCAAACCAGGGGGATTGATCACCTTCAACTTTCAGTCCTAGAAGTGATGGGTTTCTGGAATGGCTTACCTCGATTCTTGCTCCTCAACACGAAAAGAATTCACGAGACAGAAGCACTTTTGTCATCCAAGGGATGTTTATGAGGGAAAGGGAAGTTTTGGGTCACTCAGTCTCAGAGTATACGCCGTCTCTGGACAGCACGCAAGGATGTGTGGCTGGAGGACCTTGGGAGAGTTCACAACCCTAAAAGTCCACTTCAGAGGAACTTGAAAAACCACATGGAAAAATGGCACTTAAGAGGAGTCCTGAAATAAAATTTAAAAAAGGATAAAGGAGAGGAGCGGAGAGGAGACGGGAGGAGAGGGGAGGAGAGAGCCCTGAGGGGGTACGCAGCACACAGGGGAGTGATCCCACCCTCTTTCCTGAAAAGAGAGCGACCCGAGAGGGGGCCCCTGCTCCCTACCCCCACTTGTGGGCAGGAGTTGGGGGGGTGTCATTAGAGATATTGGCAGATCTTTGTGGCTGAGTTCAAGCGCAAGGCGATGTAGTGTGGCTGGAGCCTTGCAGTGTGCTCCAGTTGACCTTCACCTGTGTCTAGGTGACCTTGGCTTGTGCAGACCTGGCTTGGGACTGTCCCCATAGGTGTCGAATGTATACCTTTCTTCAAACCCATTTGTCGTGGCTTGGCCAGCTAAGTTTCGTTTAATGTGCCCATTTGGTGGAGACAATTCCCTCATTCCCTGATCTTCCTACCTTTCAGAAGGGTGTTTCTCTGGTGAGCACAGAATTTTTTTTTTAAATGTAAATGGTAAACTGCTCAAAATGTTTAAAGATAGCTGTCTCCTCTTCCCCCCTGGTTCGTTCAAAAGTAAATCTCTAAGCATTTATGGATGGAGCTCAAGTTCCCACCTAAGCCTATCATTCTACATAGGCTTCTGGCCTGAAATCCTGCTTCTTCTGGACAATTCCCAGCTCTGCTTTTTGCATATCTAATCAACCATAGGCTTCAGTGGGCTTCCAAACTCTGTAATCATGATAACCATGCTGAGTTTCATCATCAGGTGGGACTATTTTATAAGAGCATTCATTCACTATCCACAGAACAATCAGATAAACACAGCACCCTTACCACTTTAAAAATACATCACATTTTAGTCTTCTCCCACCTGGCCTCTATCTATTTATGTACATGTGGTCTTGGGTCTGTGGCAGGGTGACTTTGGATGCCCTATTCAGCTTGCTCAACCAGCCGGATTTTTGCCCAGGCCCTTCCAGAAGCAGCTTTTCTTGCTTCCACTGCAGCACATGTTCTACATTCCTTTCAGCTACTCTAAGTAACAATAACTAATTTTATTAGCACTCCAAATCTTACAGACCATGCCGCTCCTTTTTCTCTTACAAAGTCCTATGCTTCCAATGAATCTGGAGGCTATATATTGAATCCCACGTCAATGTGCAAGGATCCCAAGTTCCAGTTGGCACCCTCCACCACTGACTCTTCTCTCTCACTGATACTAAGAGCTCCCTTCTGGTTTCTGCCTTGGCTCATTAAACCCAGCGGGATGGCAGTCACAATTCTTCCTGCTAAGAATCACTCATGACCGAATCGTACCCAGGTCTATCTGGAAATGGTTGTTCGGTGGGAGTAACAAATATTATGGCTAAATGAGCCAGATGAAACAACTTGTTACCCTGGAATATCTACACATGATATACATATAAAAATCAAACACAATCACAAATTTACAAACAATGTAAAACAAGTTGGATACCTGGGACCTTCGAAAGTTAAATCCTCATGCCCATCAAAATGCTCTTTCAAAAGAGTGGAAAAATAACGCCTAGAATAGCAAAACGCATCTTTAGGAATGACCATTCCAACTAGGATGTAATATTTTAAATAGAACGCTTCAACACTCAAAACCAAAAATGATAAACAATCCCATTTTCAAATGGGCAAAGTACATTCAAGCAGCCAGGAAACACCTGAAAAGATGCTTGCGATCTTCAGACATTAGAAAGACACCAACCCAAACTACAACGAGATACTGTCTCTGCCCTGTGAAAAAATGAAATCGAAAAAAGGATAAAAAGCAAGTTTTGCTGAAAAGGTAGAGTGATTGAAGCGCATATCTAGTGCTGGTTGTGAAATGGTACAACTATGATGGAAAACTGTATGTCCTTCCGTAGAGCTCGTAATAAGAATAGCGTATGGTTCAGTAAGTCCACTCCGATGTGTATACCCTATGGACTAATCACAGAGACCCAACAGACAGAAGCATGTCTGTATTCACTGAGCCAAGGTAGAAACTTGAGACCTTCCCACCTGAATTTAGAGAACCCCTCAAGAGCAGATTTGACTGAAAACCTGCCAGGTTGTGGAATGACATCAAGTACATCGTGCATAAAGAAAAAAACAACAGCCGAAGATCATTAAAAATACAAGACCAAGGGGGGGGGCGGGGAGAAATATAAATTTTTTTAAAAAAATACAAGACCAAAAAGGACATCAGATGAGACTCTGAAACCTACTCCTAAATAAGGAAGGGCTAAAGCACACGGAAGAAATGATGAAGAGATGAACAGAACATTCCCAAAGGCAGCTGGAGAAGACAAAGGAAAGCAGGATGATGAAAAGTGCAAAGACATGGAGAGAGGGGGCTAAAGAGAAGAACATGCTCAACTCATGAAACCAAACCAATCTTTGAGCGTGAAGCGGGGCCGGCGCTGGGCAGCGCTTCATGGTGCTCTACACAGGACTCTGCAGCACCCGAGAGCAGTATGCTCGCTGCAGCATGGTTCAAATCGCAAGGAGGTGGAACAACCTTAGCGCCCGTCAACTGATGAATGGCCACATCCAATCTAGCACACCAGCACAGTGGACTACCGTACTGCCTTACAGGATGAGGACGCTTTCTCAAAACATCTTCCAATGCTGAGCCCTCTGGAGCGCATGACGCTAAATGAGATAAGTTAATCATGAAGGAATAAATATTGTGATTCAATTTTTATACCTGTTGTTGCCCGCTGTCATCCAGTCCGTTCCAACCCATGGTGACCCTACACACAAGAGAATGAAACGCTGCCCAGGCCTGCACCATCCTCACGAGGGTTCCTGTGCTCGAGCCCGTTGTTGCCGGCACGGTGTCCCTCTGTCTTGTGAGGGTCTCCCTCTCTTTCCCTGCCACGCTACTTGATCAAGCATAATGTCTTTAGAGGAAGACCAGAATGAACATACCAGCACTCAGACAGACATCAGTGTTCATTGGTGCCTGCCGGGGATCAGAGATGGGGGGAGGAAGGAAGGCCTCCCTCTTCAGAGAGTAGACACTGGTTACATTGACTGATGGACAAGCTACCCTCGAATGCAGTCCTTGCACACAGCATGGCTAAAGTCACTCTCGTCACTGAGAAGTGCACAAGAGAAAAAGACGTGTGGGGCAGAGAAGCTGACAAATGGGATTTTTCAACACCACCATGAACAGCAACCCAAAAAAAGGAGCGTGGTTACATAAATATGTATATCGGCATATATGGAGACGAATATGTGGGGGCAGATCTGTGTCCAGATAGATGTATCCATAAGCAGAAATACGTACAGGTATGTGCATGCATGTATACTCATCTATATAATCAACCACATAGGGGACTCAATTACAGATACTCCTTAGACAAGCTCCTCAAAAACTTGTTTTGGGACTTTAAAGGCTTAGAAGCATCGCCTTGTGGAACAATTCAGTTAATTGGTATACTATAGGTCCTCAAGTACTGTTACATCTCTAGGTGGCGAAAAAGGACCCCTGGCGGCTTAGTGAGTTGGGCTGGTAATCACAAGGCAGGAGGTTCAAAACCACCTGCTGCTGTGTAGGAGAAAAGCGAGACTCTGCTCCTGTAAATATGCAGCCTCAGAACTCCTTGGGGACCGTGCCATCCTGCCCTACAGGGTCACTGTCAATCAGAATCAATTTCACGGCAATGAGTTTGGTTCGGGGCTTCTGCGGTGAGTAGCGTCTGGTGTCTGGTGCTTGTCAGCAGCCTTCGAAGGGGCAACTATCGATCGCCTTGCAGCCGGAGCAGAAGAGAGAGGGAAGCCAACAGTTCAGAAGGCAAAGCAGGCAACGCGAGCAATCACCTGCAGGAGTCCTGCTCCAGCTCCCCGGAGACCAGAAGGACAGGAAGCTAGATGCTGCAGGGCTTCTGGCTCAGGCTGGTGGTATTGGGTCTCCTCGCCCAGCCTGCAGATATTCTCTGGGCATCACTCCTGCTGGGCAGTTGCCAGGCCTGAGTGTGTTGTCCTTTTAGTGTTTCTGTATGTCTCTTTGACAGTCTTTAAAATCATCTCTTCTCCATCATGAAGTTGTTGTTGTTTGTTGTTGTTGTTGTTGTTGTTGTTTTAGGTGCTATTGGGTCAGTTGCGACCCAGAACCCAGTGTGGCAGCCCCTGTGTCCATCCATCTCCTCGTTTTCTCTGTCCCTCGACTTCACCAACCACAATGCCCTACAGTCCTCTCCTGTGTTAGTCCGGGTAGACAAGAGGAACAAATTTCATAGACACACATATAGATCTAGGGAAAAGGTTTATATACAAGAGGAATATTGAGCCCAGTCCAGTTCAAAGCCATAAGTCCAATATTAACCCATATGCCCAAAATCAGTCTATAAAGTCTCCTTCCGACTCACAAAGTCACAGGTCAGTGGATGCAGAATCCCGGAGCTGGCAGGGGTCTCCACATGGCTCCTCGCTTCCAGAGCTCAGGGTCCATCAACAGCAGAAACAACTCATCGCTGGCAGAGGTCTCCATGTGGCCACCCCAGCTTCAGAGGTCTGGTTCCATCAGGGCAAAGCCATGTGGTCTCTGCACCAGCTCCTCCAGCTTCTCGGACGCTGCCACCTTGTCTTGTCTGTAGTTCATCGTCTCTGAGACTAACTCCCAACAACTGGGGAAGATAGCTTCTCATCTTCACGTGGGAAATATTGCAAGATTTCCCGGAAGTCTCAGGAGAAAGCCATGCCCACACAGAGGCCTCATTGGCTACTCAATGACTATCTCCAGATGAACAGGCCAGACTCCACCCCTACATCTCAATCGTGAAATTAACATAAGCACATGACTGCCACATATCCTGATAGCATGTCCAATGTATGTGAAATGAAGCTCACCATCCTTGCCTCTAAGGAGAAGTCAAAAAGAAAGAGAAAGAAAGAGAGAAAGAAAGCGCATTCGGAGACACTTGGGTCTCACAGCTGAGAGGCTCAGGACCAGAGAGAGTGGCTGCTGTCACAGCGGAGAAGAGACAGTTGCTGTGGGCGAACCCCTCTATCCCTAATGCTTTCTGATCCCGACTCGTGGTTACCTGTTCCCTTCCCTGACAACCCCCCTCCCTTCCTACTCTCCCTTCTTCCATGAACCCTTGATAAGTTAGAAATCATTAATATTTTGTACCCTGTCCAATGGTCCTCTTCACCCACTTCCCTGTTGTCCGTACCCCAGGGAGGAGGTTCTATGTAGATCCTTGTAATCGGTCCCCCCCCCCAAAGGGGGTCTCATGCAGCAGATTTACATAAGGCAACTCATCTTTTGATCTACTGAGAGCTGCTGCCATGGGCATTGATTGTGGGCAGCAAAACCCTTCACAATTTCAACCTTTCTCCTATTTATTTTGAGTGTTCTCTGTAAGTTCTGGGTGGCCACTGCAGCCAGGGAGCAAACTCCACTGAGAAGCAGAGGGCTCCGTGAGGGAGAGTTGATGTCAGAATAGGGTCAAGAAGGGTGGTGAGTGGAGGGAGCATGCCTCATCTCGGATAGGAATCATCCTTGGACAGAGGGATCCTCCTGGATCCTCCTCCCCCCTTGTAAAGCTAGAGGAGGGCTTTACATGTGGCCCATGGCATTTCTCCAGCAACATAAGCAAAGTCAAAAGAAAACAGGATTAGGTGAAAACATTCACAACACATACCACAGGGGGGAAAAAAGACTAATATAGCTAAGATATAGAGAAATCTCAGATATTGTGGGAAAAAGAAATTTAAGACCTGACTTTTTTGAAAAAGCAAAGTATAAAAACATAATTCACAAAAAGAGATATAAAATGGGTCTTCCATTATATGAAAAATATATTAAATGTAACAAGTACATTGAGAGACATAAACAATATTATAACATGATTTAAAATTTCTACTGTCATAATAACACCCTCACTTGTGAAAACTCAAAGGAGATCTTTTGTTTTCCTTTTTAAAATCATTTTCTTGGGGGCGCATACAACTCTTATCACAATCCATATATACATTCATTGTATGCCAAGCACATTTGTACATTCATTGCCATTACCATTCTCAAAACATTTGCTTTCTACGTAAGCCCTTGGTATCAGCTCCTCATTTCCCGCCCCCCCCCCACCCTTCCTGCTCTCCCTTCCTTCATAAGCCCTTGATAAGTTAGAAATCATTATTATTTTGTACCCTGTCTGAAGGCCCTCTTCGTCCACTTCCCTGTTGTCCGTACCCCAGGGAGGAGGTTCTATGTAGATCCTTGTAATCGGTTCCCCCTCAAAGGAGGTCTCATGCAGCAAATTTACCTAAGGCAACTCATCTTTTGAACTACTGAGTGCTGCTTCCATGGGCCTTGATTGTGGGCCCGAGCCAGACAAAAATCCTTCACAATTTCAACCTTTCCCCTATTTATCTTGATGTGACCAATTGGTCTTTGCGTTGAGTCCTAATCCACACTGAAAGCTGAAAGACTGAAAGACCAGTGCCTAGTCTTCATTAGCAAGTGCTTCAAGTCCTCCTCGCTTTCAGCAAGGGAGACTCTGTCATCTGCACATCAAAGGTTGCTAAGAACCCTTTCTCCCATCCTGATGCCACATTCTTCTTCATCTAATAAGCTTCTCCTTTGATTTGTCCAGCAGACAGGTTGAGTAAGTATGGTGAGAAGACACAACCCTGACACACACCTCTCCTGATTTTTTTTGTTTGTTTTGGGGGGGTTTTGTTTGTTTGTTTGTTTAGGGCATCACTGCCCTCTGGTGGTGGGAGTAGGAGGCCCAGCCTTTGCTCCTGTGGAGCTGGAATTGAACCTCCGTCCCAGTGGGCTTCAGTCCCACGCACAACCACTACGCCACTGGGGCTCAGTCCCACACCTCTCCTGATTTTAACCCATGTCGCCTTCTCTTGTTCGGTTTGCACAACTGCCTCTTGATCTTAGGTTCAGTACTGCAATTCACACCGTGTACTTTCAAAATGCTTGTAAGCAGTCTCTCTCAACTTGGTTATAGCTTCATTAGTGTATGGAACTAATAATTTGGAAAAATATCCTTTAAGCAACAATATAACAGAACACTTAGGGAAGTGGTCGAAATTCTGTTAGCAACCAAGCTGCACCTCGCTCTCCACTGGGGCGATAAGGTTAATGTTTCCCACAGTGGACACCACCCCCTGGAGGGGTAGTGTGGAGGTCTGTGCTTATGTTAATTTCATGATTGAGATGTAGGGGTGGAGTCTGGCCTCTTAATCTGGAGATAGCCATTGAGTAGTCAATGAGGCCTCCATGTGGGCCTGGCTTTCTCTTGATACTTCTGGGAAATCTCGTGATATTTCCCTCATAGAGATGAGAAGCTATCTCCCTAGCTGTTGGGAGTTAGTCTCAGAGACGATGAACTACGGACAAGACAAGATGGCAGTGTCCGAGGAACTGGAGGAGCCGGAGGAGAAGTCACACAGCCTTACCCTGATGGAACCAGACCTCTGAAGCTGGAGAAGCCACGTGGAGACCCCTGCCAGAGATGAGTTGCCTCTACCACCACTGGATGCTGTTGATGGACCCTGAGTCCTGGTAGCGAGGAGCCATGGGGCGATCCCTGCCAGTGCTGGGACTCTGCAACCACTGGCCTGTGACTTCGTGAGTCGGAAGGAGACATTATAGACTTGTATCAGGCATATGGGCTAATATCGGACTTATGACTTTGAACTGGATGGAGTTGGGATGCTTTCTC
>PVJH01042118.1:0-14535 GCA_004026705.1 Nesogale talazaci
GGGGGGGGAGGCGGAGCCCCTGGTGTCCGTGGGGTGCCCCCGCGGGGGAGGTGGAGGGGTCCGTCCCCGAGCCACGCCCGCGCCCGCCGGTGTGCGCGGGTTCCCGAGCGCTCGCGTGCGCGTGCCCGACGCCGAGGGGCGGGGCGCCGGGGGGGGGCGGGGAGAGGACTGGTTCAACTTGTTTGTCATCAGAAGGGGGTGGGAGGCGCGTCGGGTGCCCCCCGATCTTCTCGTTCTCTGGTCGACTGACGCGCTTCTGGCGGTCGTTCGGATCACGGGAGGCCAGACGGCAGCGCGGGAGGGCGGGGGGGGGGGGCGCCCCCAAGAACAGCGAGCTCCCGGGGGCGGCCGGGCACCCGAGCCCGCGGCCCCTTTAAGAGAAGACTCTCTGGGGACCGGCAGTCCCAACCGACCCCGGTTTTAACCGAAACCTAACCCGGACTTCCCCCTCTTGACTCAAATCAGCCCAACTTTGGATTTTCCCTCGCCCGGGGACGAATCAGATTCTGTTGCCAGGCAGACTGGCGCCGCCGCCGGGGCGAGCCGGGCGCCTTCGGGCTCCGGGTGGCCGCGGCGACCAATCAGAGAGCAGGTCGCCCGTGTATCTAGGCAGATCGGCGCCGTGACGACCATTCAGAAAAAAAAAAAAAAAGAAAGAAAATAAAGCAACGCACGAGCCCGCTGGGCCGGGGACCGTGGGGCTGGGCTGGAGTGAAGGTGGCTGCGAGGTAGTTCCTCTTTCTCCCTTACCTGGATCGGGGCTTGGGTGGGGAGGGGACTGTTCAGAGGCAGGGCGGCGGGGGTCGGGGGTGATTCGAGTGGGGAGGAGAGCCGGACCGGATCGGGGCTGTCCTTTCAACAGCTCCTTCGCCCAGGTGCACGTGCCCCGAATCTGGGACCCCGTTCTTGAACCAGGTGGCCTGCCCCCCCCCCCGCCCCCGGTCCCCGAGTTCCGATGCCCTGACCCCTCCACTTGACTGTCACCGAGGATGGCACGGAGCGGGGGGCGAGGGGGAGGAGGGGGCGCGCCTCGGGATGGGATGTCGAGGGGGATGACGTAGTAGGGGCCGGAGACGTGAGCAGGGGGAGCCGCGGGCCCAGCCGGGCATGAGATGAAGTAGTGGGAACTTGGGCCCCGGTGCCTTCCACCCCTCCCAGGGCGGGAAGTGTCCGTATCCTTTCTGACCTCCCTGACAAATGGTGAGGAGCCTGTTCCAGAACTTTGTTGGGTGGTGCTGCTGGGGGTGGGGGGTGGGGGGTGGGGGCAGGGTGCGACTGGATCAGAGGCAGGCATGGATTTCGCGCAAATGCGGAATTCCCCGTTACCCCACCCCTCCCCATCTCTTCCTTGACAGCCTTCCAGCTCTGGGAGCCTTCAGATAGAGTGGGGATGGCAGAGATCTCTGTGGGTGGAGGGGGCCCTGGACAGGTCAGTGGGAGGGTTTCGAATGTGTGGACGTGAGACCTTAGACCGCTGGGGGAAGATGCCCAGGCCTTGGACCTGTGGGTCTGTCTGTCTGTCCGTCTGGGTCTGGATGGGGAGATGAGGTCGCTTCAGCCTGCATGCCCTGCCTTCTCCCAACCCTAGCCCTCATGCTGGGATGGCAGAAGATGAACCTGATTCTAGGAGCCCAAAGACCGGGGGGAGGGCTCCCCGAGCCCCCCCGGGCCATGCGGAGGCTGGCGAACCCACCACCCTTCTTCAGAGGCTCCGAGGTACCATTTCGTAAGTACTCATCGCCCCCTGCACCTCTTGCTCCAAACCTAAGGGTCAAGACCCATAGCACCTCACTTCCTCTGCCGAGGAACTGCCTCTCCAGGAGCAAGGGCATCTGACCGAGACAGCAGCCCCACCCCTCAGGCGAGCCTTTCTCCAGCCCCTGCTAGGCATGTCAGGCCCCTTCCCACTCCTCGCAGTCCAATAAAAGTCGGAGGAAAACAATCTCTGTGCGATTCCCATGTCTCTCCTCTTCCCTACAGCAAGGCCGTGCAGAACAAAGTGGAGGGGATTCTGGTAAGTGTCGTGGGGGGGGGGGGGGGGGACAACAGAGATGGAAAAGGGGAGATGGGACTGATGGGGGTGATACAGACAAAATGCAAGGGAGTGCCTTCCACCCAGTGTCAGAATCTGAGACCTGACTTCACAGTCTGCTACCAGTGTGACCTTGACTATCTCCCTGTCTCTCTGACCTCTTGTGTAAAAGGCCAGGGCACCTCAACCAGGGGAGAGCCCTTCCTTTCCCCCTTCCACGTGGTAGCCCACAGAGGTCCTCAGAGCACAGTGAGCGTCCAGCGTAGATCTGAGGTCGCATTTCAGTCTGACAGTCTATATAAATCAGTTAGCCTTTTATGGAAGGAGCATGGGGCCCTAGCCTGGGTACTTCTTGGCTTTACTAATTCTCCTCCCTGTGTCCTCTACCAACTCAGCAAGATGTACAGAAATTCTCAGACAACGACAAGCTGTATCTCTACCTTCAGCTGCCCTCGGGGCCCAGCACTGGAGACAAAAGGTAGGCTTGCCGCAGAGTCCCCAGTGTCGGGCTTCCTGACTCATGGGGAAAGGCTCTCTGGGAAGGGACCGGGTGAATAGGAAGACTGACAGCTGCTATCCTTGACATAAAAAAGGAAGATCTCTTGTCCTGGTTTGGCTTACCAGGGACAGGTGGATTCTGGGTGAACTCACGTGGTCCAGCACCTATTGAAGTGGTAGTTTGGGTAGGATCAGGCCAAGTCTTGCGATCTCAGCAGTAATATCTGTTCTCTCTGTCTTTCTCTTTCTGTCTCTCTCTCCAGCTCAGAGTCCAGCACGCTCAGCAATGAGGAGTACATGTATGCCTATAGGTGGATCCGCAACCACCTGGAAGAGCACACGGACACCTGTCTGCCAAAGCAAAGTGTTTACGATGCCTATCGGTGGGTGGATGAGCCTCTTGCCCCCAGAGAGCTCCCAAGCGTGGTCCCTAGGGACCCCCTGCACCCACCCCTGGCCACCAGCTCTGAGTCTCTCCCCGCCCTGTCCCCATTCACTCAGGAAGTACTGTGAGAGCCTCGCCTGCTGCCGCCCACTCAGCACAGCCAACTTTGGCAAAATCATCAGAGAGATTTTCCCTGACATCAAGGCCCGGAGGCTGGGTGGCCGGGGCCAGTCCAAGTATCCTTCGCTGGAGAGCTTGGGGCTGGGGCCAGAGGGAGGAAAAGGTGGGATGTGGAGAGGCAGGGGCAGAAAAAGCCCCACCTTCTGAAGGGTCTTGGCGATCCCTATGTATCGGCTGCTCCTTAACTTGCATCAGATATTGCTACAGTGGCATACGAAGGAAGACCTTGGTATCTATGCCACCCCTGCCTGGACTTGACCTGAAGGGCTCTGAGAGCGTAAGTAACAGATCACTCTGAATTCCCACCCTGTCTCCCAGAAGTCTCTGAGGCAAGCCTTTGACAGCTAAGAGAGCTCACGGAGATCATGATGGCTGAGGCAGAAAAAGAACGAACGTGGGGCCTTCCAGAATGGAATGGGCAGCCCCTCCTATCCCTGGCCTGCTGGCGGCTATGGCCAATAGGTATTGGTGTATTGAGAAGGCCCCGAGGTCCCTTAGTTTGGGAGGTGATTGGGCACGTCCTTTACCACTGCAGCCAGAAATGGGCCCAGAAGTAAACCCCGCACCTCGGGATGAACTGGTGGAGGCAGCCTGCGCGCTGACCTGTGACTGGGCCGAGCGAATCCTGAAACGGTCCTTCAGCTCCATCGTCGAGGTCGCCCGCTTCCTGCTGCAGCAGCACCTCATCTCGGCCAGATCGGCGCACGCGCACGTGCTCCAGGCCACGGGGCTCGCCGGTAGGTGGGCTCGCCTCCATTCCCCGCAGCCCCTCATGCTCACGTAGCAAGGCCATGGGTCTCCCTTCCACGCCTGGAGACCCTTCTAGGACATGCCGTGGGCCCCCTCTCCCCCCCTCCCTCCCTGTCCTTCTCATGCCCACGCCGTGACCTTGCCCCTGCAGAAGAGGATGAGCACGCCCCGCGAGAACGGTTCTCGAAATCCAAGAACGGTGTAGAGACCCCGGAGGGCGGGGCCCCGAAGAGACCCGAGAGACCAGCCCAGGTAAGGAGGTTCCTGCCCTTGGCGCGGCTGCCCTGGGCTCGGGGGCTTCCCCCGGTTTGCCCCACACCATCTGGCCTCCTCGGCCCTTGTTGCCGTCCATACCCGGCTTCCAACACTTAGGGCGGCCTTCTCTGAACTTTCCAGGCGTCCAAGGAGCTGGAAGCCCGGGCTGGGCCTGGCCCCCCAGCGCGTGGAGAACGGAAGAAGAGTGCAGTGGAGAGCCCGGCCCCAGCAGCCAGTGACCCACAGGTTAAGGCCCTGGTGGCTCGCCTCCCTCTGCTCCTGCCCCGGACCTCTTGCTCACACATCCAGCCAATTCGAGTCTCGCCACCCATCCTGGCCCCCAAGCTCTCGCAAGGCCCCTTAAAAGTGGCGACACTGCCCCTGCCCGGCAGGGCGGGGGTTCCTCAGGCGGCGGTGCCCATCATCAACATGTTCCTACCGGCCGTGCCTCCTCTGCCTGGGGCTGGACGAGCCCCACCCGTGGGTCTCCCGCCACCGCCCCGAAGCCTGGAGAGCAGGGAGGTGGGCGCAGCGAGTGACCCCCGGGGGCCCCAGGACAAGGGCATCAAGAGGACAGCTGAAGTGCCTGTGAGTGAGGCCAGGGGGCAGGGCCTGCCAACGAAAGCCTCGAAGCAGGATGGAGAGGATCCAGGAGGCGATGCCAAAAGGAAGCGGGGGCGCCCTCGGAAGAAATCAGGTGGAAGTAGGGAAAGGAATTCTACCCCGGAGAAGTCAGCAGCTGCCCTGGACTCCACCCCATCGAGGTTACCACTGGAGACATGGCGCTCTGGGGGGGCCGGCAACTCCGCAGGAGGGTCCGAGGGGACAGGGCTAGCGGGGGAGGCCCAGAGGGGGACAGTGCTTGCCCAGGGCCAGGAAGATGGTGCTATTCCCAAAGGAGTCAGGGGCTCTAGCTCTCGACATGCCAAAGAAGCAGGGGGGAAAATTACTGTCACCCCCAAAGTGAGTGTCATCAAGGGGAGTAGAAGTCAAAAAGAGGGCCTTCTGTTGGGAAAGGGAGAGGCGGAGACTGCTACACAGGGTACTAAAGGCTCAAAGGGGCATGTGCTTCAAAGCCCCTTACCCCATGACCGGAAGGACCCCAAAGCAGCCCCCCCGTGAAAGGTGGGGAAGAGGACTTCTGTACGTATACATACGTCAACTCTGCCTGTCTCCTAGAAGCCCCTTTGCACTTGCTTCTCCTTTGGCTAAGCGTTCCTGAAGGGAGCCCATTCTCTGCACAGCTGCTGAGTCGCCTCATCTTGCCTCACGCCCAGTCCTGCCGCTGACCCCACCAGCTTGATAGTCCTTTGCCTTCCGTGTCACAAAGTAAGAAATCTCTCGAGACCCTCTTACCTGGCTCCCCGGGCTCACCTGTGGGAAGATAGGGATAGGTAGGATAATTCTGATGAATGTAAAGCGTAGGAATCTTGGCTTTAAACCATAAAAAAATAAAATAAAAAAACCCAACTCAAACTGGCTTAAGAATCAAAAGGCTTGGGGCTGAGCCCTGCCGGCGTAGTGGTGGAGTGCGGGACTGCGGCCCACGGGCTTGGTGGTTCATATCCAGCAGCGGCTCTCCAGGAGCAAGGCTGGGTAGCTCCCACCACCACCAGAGGGCAGTGATGCCCCCCTCCAAAAAAGAATCAAAAGGCTTTATTGGCACGGACACCTGTACACTTCAGAGGTTAGGGCTGGCTCTGAGTGAAGCTTGTTCCAGGAGGTCAGTCAACTCAAAGTACCTAATTTAATTTTATTCTTCATGCTCCACTTTCTGTCGAATCACCTCCCTTAAGGCTGGCCACCTAGGGCTACAGAAAGGTGGGCTCTGTGTGCCAGGGCTCCTAGCCAAAGCCCTTCAGATCCACCCTGCTCAGGCCAGCCTGGGACACACATCCCTCCCGAACCATCACCGTGGGCCGCGGATGATGTGTGCTCCTTTGCTCACCCCAAGCCGCGGACTGCTCTGTACGAGCTTTAAAAAGGCCCGTCTCTTCCGTCGGTCACCCAGGCCTACCTGAAAACCGTCAGGGCGGAGTGCTGCCAAGGAAGGCAAGCCGTCACCAGCTAGACCCACTTCCTTGATCGCTCAGAGTCTGTCTCCCTCACTCCTCTGGCGACCTCTTTCCCCTTGACGGGGGCTCAGAAGGAACAAGAAGGGGTCGCTCTCCTTAGGGACTCTCTCTCTTTAGGCTCCGTGTGAAGAATGACAACCCCTTGCTTCCCTCTGCATTCTCAGCGGCAGAGCAGCTTCCCTTTCCTGTTTCTGAATTTTCATTTCCCCCTCACTACCAGTCCACCCCCCACCCCCACCCCCCATCGTTCACCAGGGAAAGTAAAGCTGTTGACTTCGTCATCATTTCATTAAATTCATTCCGTATCCACCAGGTGTCCGTCAGTCTCTTGGTATCCATGTGTCAGGCTGGTGGGCTGGAGGCTGGACGCCCGGCGGCAGGTAGCTCGGCACTTTAGCGGGCTCCCTGGGGAACGATGGGGAGCCTGTGGGTTCGTCCCGGGGAAAAGCAGTCGGCCACGACTGATGGAGGATCCACCCTGCCTTCTGCATGGAGGAGCTTCTGTCAGGGACTTTTGGGTTTCACCAAGAAATGCAGATTCTTCTTTTTCAGGGAGACTTCATTTGGCCACATATTACTGCTGGAGCTGATTTCTAAAACATATGTAAAATATGACATCTATAAAGCCGATATGTAACAGATTATGAAGCATAATGATAAAATCCCTAAAACCCATCACCCAACTTACATATTAAAACATTAAAAAAAGTCATTGAAGTTACTTTTGTTCCCTCCCCAAACCTGCCCCCTGCCTTTCTTAGAACTACTGTCCTTCATACTGTGTTTATTAACCGCCTGATACATATATATATATATATATATATATTTAACCATATGTGTATATATCCTTAAGTAACGTATTATTTTTGCGCCTTAAAAAAACTATTACCCTCTATCGGTCCTCGGCAGTCTGCTTTTGTCACTTAACAGCATCTTGAAAGCTCATCTCTGTTGTTCTAGAATGCCATGATTCACTTTCCTCTGTATAGGAGTCCATCAAGTACATAAGCCACAAACTGGCCATCCAGTTGCTGATTCGTAGTATTTAGGTAGTTCCCAGTTTTTTTGCTATTCCTAACAATGCTGCTATGAACATTTTTGTCTGTCAGTGCCTTTTAGTCAGAGTCCTACACAGGTCCCTCAGGTGGTTCTCTTGTGTGCTCCCTCTGAGGTGGGGCCTGGCCCCTCCTTCGTCTTCTCCCCTGGAAACGTTTACATCAGACTGAAATGAAGTGTTCCTTGAAAGTTTGCTAAAAGTCACCCAGAAAGCTTTCTGAGCCTGACATTCTTTGTGGAAAAAAAAAATTAAAACTCTTCATTTAATTTATTAATTACGGGCTCTTTGTGCCTTCTTCTGAGTTAGTTGTGTCATTTTCTAATACGGTGCATGCCGTTTTATTTGGCATACAGTTGTTTTTGTTGGTTCACTTGTTTTGCCGTTTTTCTGGATAATCGTGTCCTTTTTTTTTCATGTCTACAATTTGCGTCTTTTTCTTTTCTGGAGTACTTGCATCAGGAATCTGTGAGCTGTACTTGTCTGCCTGATACTACTTTGAGCTATATAGATAATCTTATGTGTTTGTTTCTCATTCGTTAATTATCGGTTTAACCTAGAGTGTCTCTTTCTCACTTCATGTTCTTTTTATTTTTATTTTGTTTTTTGGGGGGGGTGGGGCATCACTGCCCTCTGGTGGTCGTGGGCGCTACCCAGCACTGCTCCTGAGAGCCGCCGCTGGATTTGAACCGCCAAGCCCGCGGGCCGCAGTCCCGCACTCAACCACTTACACCACCGGGGCTCAGCCCCCATGTTCTTTTTAACATCTTAATTTTGGCACCTCAGATAACTAACATTCTGACTTTACTATTGTAAGTTTTCAAGAATCTGTTTCTCTACATCCTCCAAGTCTGCCTATATTGTACAGTATCGTCATTGAATGTTTAATTTCCTCGATGACTTTTCTTGACTCATGACTTCTTTAGAAAAGCCTTATGCATTTCCAAAGATCTGTGGAGAATTAAAAATGTATCATCTTTGATACTGATTTCAACACAATCGCATATGCTCAGAGAATATGATCTCAAGTGCATCAACAGTTGGAAGTTTGTTGGGATTGTTATATTCTGTAACTGATCTGGACTGTTATCTGCTGACGCATACACATTGTAACTTGTTTCCTTATGTATTTTGTATGTGGGGGTTATGATCTCATATTTTGTGACACTTCGAGGATGGGGCTCCAGGGGGAGGGGGTGATTTCTTTTAGAAAGGATTTATATTTCCTTCTCCATAAGCTAGGGGGTACTCCTGACCTCTGACCCTGTCAGCACCACTCCAGAGTCCAGATTCAATTCAGGAATCCTAGGTTTTTCTCCTCTTCCTTGGCTAGACCCCAGGCCAGACCCTCAGCTCAGAGTGCCAATAATTAGCAGCGGACCCCAGTGCAAACCTGCTTCTGCATGCTGCTCGGGTTTCCTTGAAGGCGCAGCTTAATGTTTTTGTTTTGTTTTTCTCTTCCCTTTAAGATTTCCCTTTCGAATGATCCCAACAAGATGCTACAACATGCCACTCGTTTCCATTTTTACTATTTTTCCTCATTATTAAGTGCTGAGCACTGTGTTAGGTGCTGGGCACGAAACGTGGGTAAGACAGGCTGCCTTCAAACAGTTTAGTTGGTAAGACAGACGAATCATGCTGTCAGCACAAGTGTCCACTTTGGTCAACGTAAGCACAGGGCACTGTCGGTCAGGTCGGGAGGGGAGATGACTTCCCAGGACAGGAGAGTCAGAGTTAGCTGGGCACGTTGACTTGGCAAAGCAAAGAAAGAAGACCATACAGGAACTGTTGCTCAATCCGTCCTGCTGCACAGTATCCATCGTTTAGAGCAGCTAGGGCTGAGGAAGTGGGGCTGGATCCTGGGAAAGGGAAGCCTGCGTTTACACTCGTTCAAGCTCTGGTTCTGTCGTGTGTTTGGGCTGCTGATTACCAGGTCAAGCGTTTAAATGCACCGGCCACTCCACGGGAGAAAGCCTGGTCGCCTTAGAAACCGGTGGATGGTTCTCCTCTGGCCAGAGGGTCCATGGCAGGGAGTGTGGTTTGGGGTTTGGGAGGGCTTAGATGGGGAAAAAAGAGAAGCAGGGGGTGAGGGGACGGACTACGAAGACATGCAGGACAGTACACAGGAAAGAAACCTGCTGGGCAGAAGGGGCGTGTGTGAAGAAAAAAAGAACTATTAAATACATAACCATTAAAGCTGTCTGTTAAATTATTGTATGAGGTTTTCATTAGAGGATGGAGCAATTTGGGAGTCAAAGGAACCGGTCACGCAGCTGTTGCCATGGTCCTCGTGGAAAGAGATGAGGGACTGGGCCAGGCTGCTGACAGGTAAAAAGTATATGGAACAATAAGTCATTTGGTGAAAAACATAGGACAATCCCAGGAAACGCTACCTTTACTCTGCTTGGGGCTGGGGACAGGGCCATTTACTTTGGAGGCTAAAGCGCTGAAGGATTTGAAATCGTGCATGAGTTTCAAGGGAACGCTCCCACATCTTTCTAATACTCAGCCATGAAGCAAATATGTGTGCAATCCAAGGAATTTTCAGTTTATTAGATGAAGGGCTAAACTAAGATTTGGGGAGCTACCTATGACTTTTCTGCTAACATTCCTTTCTCGACAGGCTCTTGCTCCCCAATAATCGTCTTTACCTAATTTAGGTATATCACAAATATTAAAGATAATTTGGCTGGGGGCTGAGCCCCGGTGGCGTAGTGGTTGTGCGCGGGACTGTGGCCCACTGGGATGAAGGTTCGATTCCAGCTCCACAGAGCAAAGGCTGGGCCTCCTACTCCCACCACCTGAGGGCAGTGATGCCCCCCCCCCAAAAAAAAGGATAATTTGGCTGAGCCCTGGTGGTGCGGTGGTTGTGTGCGGGACTACAGTCCACTGGGTTGACAGTTCAAATCCAGCAGCAGCTCTCCAGGAGCAAGGCCGGGCTTCCTACTCCCACCAGGGCAGTGAAGCAGGGGGGGGGGGGGGAAGGGGCGTAAAAAAGGAAAAAAATAATTTAGAATTGGATAGAATTTGAAGTAATCCTTTACTACAAATTAACCAAGACCAACTCTTCATCTCTAGTCTGTGGTCCCAAATAAATGACTTACTCTTTTTTTCCATTTCATAATCAGCCTTCTGTAGAAAAGAATGCAAATGTCATATTTGCCTACATACTAACTACAGAAACGTCTGCCAGTATCTCCCTGTGTGAGTGTCTTGCCTCACGGTTTATCCCTCATGGAAGATCATCTCGTGGGATAAGCCAAGCACAAACATAGACAATGCTGCTTTCCGAAGGACTGTTTATAGGCAGGCGATTGCATATTGCAAAGGATCTTCAGGGGGCTCAAATCTTAGCTTTACCACTTACCATGTGATTTTGAATATGTTATTTCACTACGTTTTTACCAACTATAGATTGCAACTCAGTGGAGCGTGAAAACCATTTAGCAGCTTACAAACGAATTAAATAAAAAAGGAGAAAGAAGGACTAGAACAAGTGTGTTCACTGCACATAGGGTAGGTATTGATTCATGAAACTTTTATTTCCGTTAAGAGTTAACATCTTCAGAAGACATAATAGAAAATGTACTAGGGTTGAAGTAAAACAATTTTGTTTTGTTTTGGCATCACTGCTCTCTGGTGGTCGTGGGAGCTACCCAGCCTTGCTGCTGCTGGATTTGAACTGCCAAGCCCGTGGGTCGCAGTCCCGCACTCAACCACTACGCCACCGGGGTTCAGTCGCCTGTATCTTTTTCCCTGAGGAAAAACTCACTCTATGGCTTTGAAGGGAAAACATTATTTTTCACTGTCATTTCTTTAACCTACTTATGACATGCATCTTGTATTTTTTTATTAATTCCTGAATAAGCGGTCTTCCCCCACTTGATGCCATTTACATACCCTCAAAAGTGACATGCTTCTGTCCTGTCCATCTTTTCCTGCCCCCACCCTTTGCCCTAATGTGCCACATACACACTTAACATCAGAGCAAGCGGCGGGACCCACACTGGGTCACATGCCGTCTATCTGGAACCATCACAGGGCGGGCAGTGTCACCTGAGGGCCTACCAGAGGTGAGGGAGACCTCTTCTGCCAAAGTCAACTTTTTAAAAAGACTCAGTAGAGTGAGGTGTTCTAGTACCCCAAGGTGCTCTGCTGGCCTAGCCCCTCCCATCAACAGTCACAGCCTCAGAGACCCACAGGGGGTCACTGTGAGTCGGCACGGACATGATGGCAGTCCATTTGTTTTCTGTTAATGGGAAACTAATCTTCAGCTTTATATTTTGACCAGGCCTTGAAAAAGGAAAGGCAAGGGGGAGGAAGAATAATTGGGTCAAAATATCTGAAGTATTTTTGTGAAGAAGAAGTTTTTAAAAAAGTATTTTTAAATGTTTTGTCTCGATCTATTTGATTATTTCTTTAATGCCCACAAAAAACTGGATTCTCATATCTGCTTGTGTATACAACCTGTTGATTTATCAGCAAATATACCTTTTTTCTTCCAGGGGGGAAAGCAGAAAGAAAACTGGGATGAAAAATCTTTTCCTGCCTTAAGAAGCTTAGATTGGAGGAGACTCAATACTGATAAACAAGAGTTTGATTAAAAAAATAATAAGATAAAAATAAACTCCAACAAAAGGCATGCGCATGCAAAGAAACACATCTATGAACCCTTAGAGAAACAAAATCTGAAATAGTACAGGAAGTCATGCTGGATTAATATAGGACTTAAACCTGCTTGAAGTAATAAAAAAAAATTCCTGTTTTAACAGACATTCCTGATATCTTGTTTTTCTGCTGTCAGAAAATAAGCTTCCTATAAAAAGTATTGTCTCATCTTTCTGCAGTGTTTCAAACGGCTAGTCAGAACCCTACCCCTTGAAGGGCTATATTTTAAAATGCAGGCTAAAGCCGCATGCTTGCCTCTTGATACCCGCCTGACAGCTGGTTGGAAGCTGCCCAAGGGCGGGTCTGACAGGTGCACTGGTGCTTCCCTACACGCCCCACCAGTGGGGGCAGCTATCTGGCACTCAGCGCTTCTGACTCTGCCCAGCTTTCATTGTGCTCCTACTTCAATCGAGGTCATGTGCTTGCCCTAGCCTCATGATCTGAGCAAAATTCCCCATCCTATTCTCCAAGAGCACAGTCTTTTAGCCTTGGAACGCACTCGCCAACTCTATGTTCTGGATCATTCTAGCGTTTAAGACACGGCTCACGGGCTGAGTCCCGGTGGCATAAGTGGTTGAGGGTGGCCCGCGGGCTTGGCGGTTCAAATCCAGCGGCGGCTCTCAGGAGCAGCGCTGGGTAGCTCCTATGACCACCAGAGGGGAGTGATGCCCCCCCCCCAAAAAAAAAAGACATGGCTCACAATATTTCTGGGACTTCATTTCATCTGTCAGCAAGGCTCTGTGTGTTAACCAAACTCGTCTTCTGTGCTTTCTGCAATCATGCAGATAAGCCCATTTGTTCTCCTTTGGTATATGTTACACGTCCCATATGTATTGTCAAGCCACCACTCTTGATTTTGTCTTCTCATTCAACACTGATGCCTGACCCTCTTGGCACAGTAGGAATATGCAGTCTCTGAACCTCACAAAATGCTTATTGTATGTTTGTATGACCGCATCATCCTGGCACTCATAAAATCAGGCCCAAAGAGGTAAATTGGTAATGGCGGATCAGTCTGTGTGAGCCAGGGAAACATCCAAGATCTGAGCCAGGGAAACATCCTTCAATAACAAGGTGGTCTCAGTCCGAGGGGTGTTCATAAAGCGTGTGGGAGAACTCCATGAAAAGATCCCGGCATCTCTCCGGAACTTTTCTGAAGCCCCTTGGTAGGAAGTCCGGCCCTGTGAAGGGCTGGGAAGGGAGAGCTTTCTATCAGGCCGGGATGCAACCCTACAAGGGAGGCCACCTCCAGCCCCCGGCCACCCCCCACCCGGCGGGGCACACGCCGCGCCTTGGCTCCGTCCGCTTTGAACAGGAAGGCAGGGCTGCCCCCAGAAAGGTGCACAGGCCTTGCAGAAAGATGAGGCGGTCTGCTTCCTTCAGCCCGGGGAACCCCGCGGGGCGGGGGCAGTGCCACCCTATGGGATGGGGTCGCTGAGTCTGAACTCAATGGAGGGTGACGGGTCCGGCTGGCCTTTCGGTCGCTGGTGTTCTGTTTCGAAGAAAAGGGTGGTGCCTTCCACGTCTTGGCCATCTCGCTCACCCTCTCCCGGAGGGGCTCCGTCCGCGGTTCTGGGCCACGGGGGGGGCGGGGGGGGGGCAGCCCCAGAGCTAAAGCGCCGCCGAGGTGACCTCGCGCAGTTCTCACCAGCGACAACAGGCGTCGGCTCCGGGTGGCTCTTGCCCGGGATAGGGAAGTTGCAGGGTGGGCGACTAACTCCCATCTCCCTTCCCCTGGTCTCTCCCCCGCCCCCTCCCCCTCCGCCCCGGCCCCTCCCTCCTCCATCGGCTGAGGGAGGCCATGGCCACCGGGAAGGTGGCAACGCTGTCGGCGGGTGGTTTAGGTACTAAACGGACCCACTCACACATACAAGCTCATGTACTTAGGGAAGCCCGGCGCCTCTTAACGACGCCTGCACGTCAGTCTGCTGCCCTCTGAGCGCGCGCCGCTCGGATCCCGGCCGGGGATGCCTGCCAGCTTCCGAGCCCGCACGCACACTTCCTCCCCTCCCGGCTTCCGTCCTCTCGGAAACGCCTCCCAGCCCCTGCGGCCAAAGATTGGCCCCACCCCCCAGCCGTAGGCTCCGCCCTCCCGCTCGCTCCCCCCCCAGCTTCCCACCAGCTCGTCCCCGCCCCCTTTTAAATTTCTGAACAGGCATCTCCCGGGCAGCTCTCCCGACTGTTTAGGTTACTATGGGACCGGCTGGGTCCTGAACGCCGGGGAAGCCGGGAGGCGGACCTCGGAGAGAAGGGCTGGCCTTCACGAGCGGAATCTCACGCCGAGACCCGCCCGGGCTTTCTGTCCCCCACCCCCACCCCCCCACCGCCCGGGTTGTGCGGAGAGAGGACGCGAAGGCGGTGCGACCCGGTCGGACCTGACACCGCGCGAAGGCCCCTTCAGGCAGCGCCGAGGGCAGCCCCGCAGCCGGGGCCTGGTGCAGCCGCCGCGGCCGCTGTCAGGGAAGCGGAGGCGGCCAATGGAGCCCGGGAGCGGCTGCTGCTGCTGAGGCGGTGGTGCCGGCGGCCTGACCCCGACCACCCGGACCCCCTCCGCGGGGAGTCCCCCGGAGGTGAGCGACTCCACCCCCGTGAGTTCCCCTGCCCTGGTCGGGGTGGGGAGGGGAGCGCCCCCCCCCCC
>PVJH01042119.1:0-14508 GCA_004026705.1 Nesogale talazaci
GTCGTGTGTCGCGTACTCTCCACACCATTCCGTCGTGGGGTGGGCTGCGCGCGACAATCGTCCCCTCATTTGTGTATTCACTTTTTTTCCCTACAAGTTAATAAGTAGCTACTATCTGCTTTGCTATTTACCTCCCCATCCTGTCCATCAC
This sequence comes from Nesogale talazaci, assembly GCA_004026705.1. NCBI lineage: Eukaryota > Metazoa > Chordata > Mammalia > Afrosoricida > Tenrecidae > Nesogale > Nesogale talazaci. The sequence goes on from PVJH01042119.1 coordinate 152, forward strand.
TGGAACCATCAAAGAATATTTCGTTCTGGGAATCACTCTTTAATTATTATAGTATTTGTCCTTTTGTCATTCATGTATTCAACCCAGCCATCTCCCCCAAGTTCTTTCATTTAGTGAGATGGTTTTCAGACTCCTTATTCTTTAACACTGTGTATTAACAAATAACTACATGATGTGTAAACTATATTTATCTGGTCACCCATTGACGGGCATGTTTTCATCTTTTTGATCAAATGAAGAATGCTGCAGTGGACATGGGCTTGCATTTAGCTATTCATGTCATGACTTATTTTTATAGGATATATGAGAAGGCTTATAAAAATCTTGGTCAAATTCCATTATCTTTCCATTCCAATTTTTCATGAATGCCCTGAAGCCCCTTCATACGTTCTTATAGTGTGATTGCATGGGATGGCTATTCTATCTTTTTAAGTAACTCCCATGTCTTTTTTCCCAGTAGAGAATGAGAACTCCATTCTTCCCACATGCTTTACAGAATTGATTGCTTTTTTTTTTCTTTGATCCTTGCTATTATTGTGAAAGGACAAAAAAAATCAAGACTCACTGCCGGCAAGTTGGTTCTACCTGACAGCCACCCCCTAGAGCAGGGTAGAACCCTGTGGCTGGAGCTCTTCTTATTTCCTCGGAAAACAACTTCATTGACTGTGGCCGTCATGTGCTGATGGTAATTTGATGATTGAAATATAGGGGTGGAGTCTGGCCTGTTGATCTGGAGATAGCCATTGAGTAGCCGATGAGGCTTCTGTGTCGGCATGGCTTTCACCTGAGACTCCTGGGAAATCTCACGGTATTTCCCTCGTGAAGATGAGAAGCTATCTTCCCCAGTTGTTGGGAATTAGTTTCAGAGATGATTAACCACAGGCTACACAGAATGGCGGCGTCTGGGAGGCTGGAGTAGCCAGTGGAGAGACTACACGGCTTTGGCCTGATGGAGCCGGACCTCTGAGGCTGGGGCAGCCACATGGAGGCCTCTGCCAGCGATGAGTTGCTTCTGCCACCACGGGGTGCTGTTGATGGACCCTGAGCCCTGGAAGTGAGGAGCCATGGGGAGACGCCTGCCAGTGCTGAGACTCTGCGCCCACTGACCTGTGACTTCGTGAGTCAGAAGGAGACTTTATGGACCAATTTCAGGCATATGGGTTAATATCGGACTTGCGACTTTAAGCTGCACTTGGCTGGGATGTTTTCTCAATGTCCTGTTCCTCTTGAATATAAACCCATTCCTTATACCTATATGCATGTCTCTGAAATTTGTTTCTCTAGTCTACCCGGACTGACACATTGACATATGCTTCACATTTTATACAACTTAATTATCAAATGATCACCACAATCAATTTCAGGATATTTTATTTTTATTGTTGTACTAATTTTAGCTTACCATTTCTCTCCTCCCCCCCTGTCATTCCACTAGACAATATTCATTCTAGTTTTTATCTCTGTCAATCTATCTATCTTGGATTTCATTTACAGAAAACCATACAAAATGCAACCAGGAGGCAAACAAAAATCCCAAAACTTACTAGATAAAACGTACATAAACCTCAAAAAGAAATCAGAAAATATTAAAAATTAAAACAAAAATGGACCAAAATGGAGATCAAACAATAAGGTATTACATTTTAGCTTAACTATGTCTGCCATAATTGACGTTACAGTACTCTCTGATAGCAAAGCTATTCACATCCCTCAATTATCATCAAAGGGGATTCATTGGAGGTTTAATCTACATGGTGCCCCTGGATTTTGGGATTTCACTGCCATCCAAACCAGGTGTTTCATAATTTAAGCTCTTATCTATTCCCTCCTTGGATTTGGATTTTATTATCTATGATGCTTAGATCACACAGGCTGGTGTGTTTCTTCCAGATAGACTTAGCTAATTCATCACTGAGATGACTATTTGCTTGAAGACCATTTCTCAAGACCTCCAGATGCTTCTCTTTCTGATAGGGGAACACTATTTATTTTTATCACCAAACTTTACTATTCAGTAATCTCTTCACGGGGATGAGCCCATGGCTATGCCAAGCAGGGCCATCCCATAAGAACTAAGTGTTCTCAATTGAGGCTAGAATTAAATGCAATGCCCCAGTCCATTCACCATATCTATGGCTTAAATATGTCTCAGGTGCGCTTTAGATCAATCATTGTAATTTTATGATAGAGAACATTTATTAATTATCCCCCGGAGTCATAAACTAATTCTATTTTTTTTTAGGTATCACTGCCCTCTGGTGGTGGGAGTAGGAGGCTCAGCCTTTGATCCTGTGAGCTGGAATTGAACCTCCATTTCAGTGGGCTGCAGTCCCGTGCACAACCACTACGCCACCCGGGCTCAGCCTAAGGTAAGTCTATTGATAGTGTCATTAATGTTGCCAATGTTTTACAATTTAAAGTACTGTTGAGAAAAAGAAATTATACAAGTGTGGACTAGCTGTAGACCTCTACACTTGAATTGTTGACTTACACAAATGGAACTCTTATGTGACTGGGCACTGTTTACACAAGTGATAGGGTGAGTGGTATGGCAAAATTTTCGATAGCACTCCTTCACAAAGGCAGAACCATGCCTACCAGATTAATACCTGTCCTAAAAAAGCAAGGAGGGCATTAAAATAATAAATACTTGGTAGTTTTGGGCCACCATTTATTGGGCACCCTCAAAGCAAGAAATCTGTACCAAAGTTGAGCAACTCAACAAAGTTCAACAATTTTGAGATAGCGAGACTGTAACTGTATGAGGATGCATCTCATCTTTCTTGTGAAGATGGGCTTGTGGTTTGAAACTGCTGACCTAGAAGTTACCAGTCCGAGACATGATGACTATGGCACCAGGGCTCTGATTATCACAAGTTTGAAACAATATCCTGTTGTCATTGTGATTTGTAGGTCTCTCATGGCTAATGATCATGGGCACCATGTCTGTTGGTTGCCTGAGTATCTTCTTTGGTCAAGAGTCTGTCCAAGTCCTCTGCTCATTTTAAAGCTGGTTTGTTTTTGTCGGGAAGCCAATTCATAATATGACAGTAGCTTCTTTGTCAAGTAAACAGAATGAGAAGTGTTAGATGAATTGTATGTTTAATGGAATCAGTCTGATATAATACGATGCATCCATCTTTCCATTAGCATTGGCCTTCCCAACAAGACTGGACTCCTAAAAATCCATGAACCTCATCTTTTCTCTCCTGGATTTTTTGCTTCAATGATTCTTCTTTTTCTAGGCTTTTATTTTGGATGAATACTTCTTTTTACTTAATTTGTTATTTGCTTAGATGTGTAAAACAATTAGTGCAACTGTAATTGAATCTTGTTCTCTCCCAGGAACCATTCTGCCTCCTTCAGATCTGAGTTACGCCACATGCATATTTACACATCAGTGTTCTTTGTGAGGTCTTATTTTTCTCATTTTCAACTTTCTCTGTCACCTCATCATGACTGGATATGAAGTCATTCTACCTATAAAAAAGTTGTTACAAAGTCTATTTGTACATAATTCAGTACACTGCCATATCTACAGGAAGTCCTTAGGTTACAATTGTCCAATTTATACACACCTTTTAATTTTTCTTTAATATTAGATAAATTTCCCCTCACTTTGCAAGACTCAAACTAACTTCTACTCATAAAAAATTCTTCCTTAAAATCTCCTTCACTTGCTATATGTGCATTGCATGCAGCTTTTAATCCTTGAAAAGGCCACCAGACTTTTCTTTCACTAAAGGCATAATAAGAATGGAATGTGCCTGTTCCAATATATCTACAAATTCAGCTTGAAGACACACTTAGGAACAAATATCAATCAGAAGCTGAAGTTGTCTATACTTTTGACATGAAAAAATATAACAAGTTTTAAGATTAACTGTATAGCAAATGCAAAGTCACAGTAATTTATAAATATAAATCATTCTATTAGGGCTCTTTTTGCTCTTATAACAATATATACATCGATTGTATCTAGCACATTTGTACATATGTTGCCATCATCATTTTCAAAACATTTTCTTTCTATTTGAGCCCTTGGTATCACCTCTTTTATCCTCCCCGCAACCCCCCATCTATGTGAACCCTTGATAAATGCTTATTATTTTCATATACTACACCATTCACTGTCTCCTTTCACTCATGTTTTTGTAGTTCATTCCACCGGTGTATATATGTGTGTGTGTGTTTGTGTGGTTGCATGTCAGTTCTCCTTTTCTCCTTCTTCTCCCCCCCCCTTCCCCCTACTTTCATGGTAGTGTTACTTCCGTTATTGTTCCTAAGGGATTTATCTATCCTGGATTTCATGTGTCAAGAGTCTTGCCTGTACCAGTGTATATGATTCACTCTTGTTGGATTTGTGAGGCTGAACTGGGGTCAGGATAGTGGGGTGGAAGGAAGCATTAAAGAACTAGAGGAATGCTGTGTGTTTCTTCGGTGATACATCACACCCTGTCTCATCACTTCCTTGTGACCTTCTGTGAAGGGATGTCCAATTGTATACAGATGGACTTTGGATTTCCATTCTAACTCCCCTCATATTCAAATCGATACTGTTTTTTGTTTTCGGTCTTCTGATGTCTGATATCTGATCCCGTTGACACCATATGGTCACACAGACTGGTGTGCTTCTTCCCTGTGGGCTTTGCTGTTTCCTTGGTCAATGGCTGCTTATTAAACTTCAAGTCTTTAAGATCGCAGGTGCTATATATTTTAATAGCTGGGCACCATCAGTTTTCTTCACTGCATTTGCTTATGCACCCATTTTGTCTTCAGTGATTGTGTAGGGGAAGTAAGCATCACAGAATGGCAGGTTATTAGAACAAAGTGTTCTTGCATTGAGGGAGGACTTGAGTAGAGGTCCAATGTCTTTCTGCTACCTTGATAATTAACATGTAAATATGTACATAGACATCTATGCCTATCATTATATATTAATATACTTAGATATATACACTGTATATACTAAAGTATAAGCCAACCTGAATATTAGTTGAGGCAGCCAATCTTACCACAAAAACTGCATTATTAGTGTGCTGAAAAGCATGGCTTATACATATACATGCTTATATTTATACCTCTATAATTGTCTTTGGCCTTCTAGTTCTTTCCTCCATTTCTTTTTACTTTTCACTCTCGCACTATCATGTTCAACCTTCATTTGGCTCTCAGTAATTCCTCTCGGCTACATTGTACTTGATTAATCCCTACCAGGTGTTCTACGCCCTCCGTGCCATTGATTTTAGCTGTCTTGGTTTTCCCTTGTCCCTGGGTTTGTTGGCTTACCCTAGCTTTCCCCCACCTACCCCTAACTCCTGTCTCCTTGGAACTGTCAGTCCTGTTGTTCTCTCCTTGGAATTGTTTATCTTGCCTACCTTATATAGATAAACATAAACAAAAGAAGAAGAAATTGTGCCTATAAATAGTTCCAGGTCTGTCAACTGCCCCTTATGCATGTTTTCTGATTGAGTCTGAGGATTTGTCAAACCCTGCCTTACGAATCTGAAGTCTATGTTCAGAATTCCTCAGGGACTTAGCTGCTTTGCTTTCCTTGTCATTCTGTCGAGCTTCCTTCATGATTAGCCCCAGTTGGGGGACAGAGTGTCATTTGGGGCACAAGAGCTTAAGCTTGCATTCTACAAGCTTCTAATCAACCAACGCACTATCATTGAGTTGGTTCTGAACCATAGTGACGCTATAGGACAGAGTCATACTACCTTTTCTGGTTTCTGAGGTTGTAAATCTTCATGGGAACAGACAACCTAACTTTTCTCTTGTGAAGCAGCTTGTGGTTGGATCTTTTGATTAACATCCAAACATTTAACACATTATTGCCACCAGTTCTCTGTTTTCCAACATTGTTCTATGAAAATTAATTTGAAGAGTTGAAACAAGGTATATTAGTGTCCCTGCCAATATGCAGTGGATAGACTCCTTTTTTCAAAAGATGACTGGTTTGGCCTACACTGGAAGCCTGCTGACTCTCAACTCTATGTGAAGTTACATGTAGACTCTTCCATGGTTTATAGCAAGGTTTCATCTGTAACACATTGGCCACACATAACGCTTAACTCTGAGTCAGATGAGATGAAGTCCAGCTTTAATGTTCATTAGCTGGTCACATCTTCAAAATTGTCCATTATCTGTATTTATACATCCTCACTTGCTGTTAACTACTTTAGATTGGATATATTCAATATTTTTCATGATTTATGTATAACTTTCGATCAAATTTCCATTACATTTTATTTTTTTAACATTGTCTTTTCATTTCCACAGAATCATATGTCTTTTTTTCCTATACTTAAAATTTCATGTTGCTTTTTGACTGGACAGAGTGTGAATAAAAATAGCTATATAACTAAAAAATACTGCAAAACCAGACACAGACACAACAAACAGGTGGTCTCTGAGACAAAAATGACTGTATTACCACCTACAGGATCTCAGGGCAACAGGCTAATTTGACTACTCTTTTTTTAAAAGGAGTATAACTCCTAAGTGTACTAGTTGCAATTTGATATCCTTCTCTTCTGAAAATATTGTATGATTAGTTAATATTGTTGTGCAATTATTGTTATTATAAGCTTATAATGATAAGAATTATATTATAAGAAATAATAATAATCACTTGTTAATATTGTCTTTCAGATAAGCTACCATTGATGTTGTGATATAGAGGGTCCTACTTGTTTAGCCCAGCTATACCAGGAGCATCACAATTGCACTGGGATTTTACCAGGTAGGAGGTTGGGAGTCTGAATTGAAGATGGCCTTCTTTCTTACTGCTGTTTCATGGTATCCTGGAGATCTCATCCGGTGTGGAATCAATCTTCCCCTATTTTTGCTTACTTAATTTTATTTTTTTTATATCGCAAAAGAAATTGATCTAAAAGACAACTCACATGGATACTGCTACATTAACATAACAAAAAAATTTCTAAATGGCTGGTAACTACATGTATATGTGTAGGGTTTACAACACACATTTTTGGGGGACACACTTAAATGTATAAACTGCCAGAGTTTTACTTCTTCAGGAGAAGTTTCCTTTTTATTTCACATTAAAAAAAAAACAAATCTGGAAACTTGAAGAGGTACACAAGAGTTAGAAATACCAAAGACAAATACCATTATGTGTAAAACAATCTCTTCATGCATGTCTAGACATATTTACTGTACTATTTTTAGAGATTCCAATGCATGTTAGTCTATTCAGGTATCATGATTTCCTGAAACCTTTATTTCTATGATAAGCAATGATATGATACATTCTTTTGGTGAAATCTGTATCCACCTCTTTTTTTCTTTATTTCATATTTAAGAAAGGATCCAGAGGTAGAATAACTTAATAAAGGAAGAGATAAATTTTTTTATATATTTATTTTTGTTGTTTCATTAGCCGTTATCAAGTCAGCCCCATCTCAGGGGGATTTTGTTCATAATGGAAGAAAATACTCTGGCCTGAACCATTCCTTTGATCAGTTGTGTATTGAGCTTTTGTGATTCACAGGGTTGTTATGGATGGATTTTCTAAGAGCTGATCAGACCTTTATTCCTGGTCAGTCTTAGTCTTGAAACCCTGATGAATCTTGTTCAACATCATAGTAACATGCAAGAGTCTCCTAAGAAATGAGTAGTGTCTCACTTTGAAACGTTTTACCAGCTTATATTCTCACCATCAACAAACGGTGTATTTATCCTCTTAGACCCTGAGCGTATCTGGGAATCTATCAGCTTTTTAAATTAAAGAACATTATTTTTAAATGCATCTTGTAATAGGTTTTGTGTCAACTTGGCTGGGCCAAGATTCTCATTGGCAGAGCTAATACTGTCTCATGAAGTGACCTACCATAGTACACACAACTCCATAATATGATCTACTGTGAGCTTTTAGTTATAAGAAGATTAGGGTGACCTGCAACCCCTTACACAAGTCACAGCCTCCATGCAACTGAAAGAGAGTTTGCTCAGAGTGTGGCTTTCCTATATACGTAGACACATGGGAAGCTTGCTTCCTTTTAATTGGGTTTGGATCCTGCATCTGGCACATTGACCTCAGATTCTTTGAACCTGAGCCAGTGATAGCCATATTACTTGCCAGTACTGGGAACCATCTGAGACCTGACTTCTGACTTACCATCTGAACTACCCATGCTAGATTCATCAGCATTTCAGTCACAAGCCCAACCTTTGCTTCATTCACCTTGCAGTCTGATATTAATGCGTAGTAATCCTGCCAAGGTTCATCAGCACCCAAAGCTACAAAAGTCAGGAAAAGCCTCCAGTTTAACACCTGATCAGTGGAATTTGGACTAGACATACACACTTTACAAACATGTGAGCCATTTTTGTGATATAAATTTAATCTTTTTCTCACTGGTTTTGCTTCTCCAGAGAACCGAACTTTTTAAAAAAATTTTTTTTAAAAACCATTTTATTGTGGGCTCATACAACTCTTGTCACATTTCATATATCCATCTGTTGTATGTCAAGCACATTTGTGCATTTGTTGCCCTCATCATTCTCAAAACATTTGCTTTCTACTTAAGCTCTTGGTATCATCTTCTCATTTCCCCCCTCCCTCTCCATTCCCCCTCTCTCATGAACCCTTGATAATTTATAAATTATTATTATTTTGTCACATCATACACTGTGAGATGTCTCCCTTCATCCACTTCCCTGTTGGCCATACCCCAGAGAGGAAACTATTTGTAGATCCTTATAATCAGTTTCCCCTTTCAACTCCACGTTCCTCCAGCCTCCTGGTATTGCCACTGTCACCACTGGTCCTGAAGGGATCATCTATCCTGGATTACCTTTGTTTCCAGTTCCTATCTGTACCAGTGTACTTTCTCTGGTCTAGTCAGATTTGTAAGTAGAATTCAGATAACAGGAGGGAGGAAGCATTTAGGAGCTAGAGAAAAGTTGCATGTTTCATCGTTGCTACACTGTACCCTGACTGGCTCATCTCCTCCCCTTGACCCTTCTGTAAGGGGATGTCCTGTTACCTGCAGACAGGCTTTGGGTCCCCAATCTACACTCCTTTTCTTCACAGTGATATGATTTTTTTTGATGCCTGATACCTGATCCTATCAACATCTCATGGTCACACTGGCTGGTGTGCTTCTTTCATGTGGACTTTGTTGCTTCTGCACTAGATGGCCACTAGTTTATATTCAAACCTTGAAAACCCCAGGTGCTCTGGGGTTTTGATAGCTGGTTCACCATCATCTTTTTCCACCACATTTGCTTATGAGCACATTTGTCTTCAGCGATCGTGTCGGGAAGGTAAGCGTTATAGAATGCCAATTTAATAGAACAAAGTGTTCTTGCATTGAGGAAATACTAGAGTGGAGGTCCAATGTCCATCTGCTGCCTTAATACTAAACCTATAAATATATGCACAGATATCTATTTCTCCTTCCTCATATAAATATATTTACCTATATTTAGACCTTTATAAATGCCCTTTGGCTCCTATTTTTTTTTAACTTTTCTCTTGTCCCACTATCATGCTGAGCCTTCATTTGGGTTTCAGTAATTTCTCTTGGTTACATTACCCTTGACCAATTCCTACCAGGCCTCTTACACCCTCCTTGACACTGATTTTAGATCACTTGATTTTCCTTTGCCCCTGAATTGGTCAATACCACCTCCTTTCCCCTACCTTCCATGTCTCCCTGGAATCTTGGGTCCCATCGTTTTCTCCTTCAGACTATTACTCTAGCCTATCTTCTAGATAGACCCACAGAGATAATAATATGCACAAAAATACAAGACATAGCAAGATGAAGCGACAAAAGAGAACAAAACAACAAAAAAACCAATGTTCAGAAAAATACATATATAAGTAAAAGCATAAAAATAATAGTGAAAAAGAAAAAACCTGTATTTTGTCTAAGGTCTGTGTGTTGACCTCTAGGAATGCCCTCTGGTCAAGTTGGATGGGGTGCCACGTCTTGTCCCCAAAGTCTATCCTTAGCACTCCCTTGGGATCTCCCTACGCTACTCTCCCTGCTGCTCTGCTGCCTGCCCTTAGTGTTTTGCCTTGGTGTGGTGGGGTCAGACCAGGTGCAATCCCGACACCATGTCTCCAGTTTTGTCTCCTGTAGGGCCAAGGGTCAATGAGGGACATTGTGTCATATAGTAGGGCCGGCCATATGATCTTCTCTGCATTTGCTGTTCTGAGCAGGGATATCATCCTCAAGGCTTAGGGGGCCAGGATGTGCTCCACTCTCTCTCCCTCCCTATTCATTTGCTTCCATGTCCTCTGGTCAGACAAGTTTCTCTCCCTGAGTTCCAGCTTCAGTGCTTTCCTCTGAAGTTAATTCTTCTGGGGGCTGCTGTCCCATAGTTGGCATAGGCGCCAGGCCCTCAGACCCCTCCACTGGCTCCCCGCTCCATGCTGTCACGCTGCATTCACATCCTGAACACCAGGTTTAAGTCTGGTCCCCCTCCTTGTGGAGATAATATAGACAATACCCTCACCTTGGGTGGGTTAGTGTCCCATTCCTCCTCTATACATTGCTATCTCCCCTCTTCCCCACTGTTTAGTTGGCTACTATATGTAGCCCTGGATTTGATCTCGCTCTTGCCATACACCTGGACCTCACTGTAGGAGTTTTGTATACAGTAACATTTTCCATGGGTCCCTTTTGCGTTTTTTTAAGCTTACCTCAGTGAACTCACGTTGTACTCGTCCTTTTGCACTTGGCTTACTTCACTTAGCACAATCCCCTTCAGTTTTTATCAGGCAGCAATATGCTGCATGCTCCCATCGCTGTTTTTCAGTGGTGCACAGTGCTCCATTGTGTGTATGTAATACAGTTTTTAAATCCACTGGTCAGTTGATGAAAATTTGGACTGCTTCTAGCTCCTTGCAACTGTGAACTTTGCTGTGATGAACATTGTCTGACTGTGGTTTGTTTCTTGCCTTTTCTGGGTACATGCCCAGTAGGGAGATTATTGGTAGCTCGATTTCCATCTGTTTTAGATATCACAAAATCAATTTCGATAGTGGCTGTACATACTTGCAGTTCCACCAGCAGTGGATGAGTTTTCCTGTTCCCCCACAATCCCTCCAACACTTGTTTCTCTCTGATTTGTTGAACTGGGCTATCTTTCAAGGTGTTAGAATGTATCTCATTGTTGTTTTAATTTGCATTTCTCTTATGGCTTATGATCAGGAACATTGTCTCATATGTTTATTAGATATTTGAATTTCTGCCCCTGTGAAGCTTCTGTTCAGGTCCTTTGCCCACCTCCTCAGTGGGCAATTAGTAGTTTTATTTTTGGAAGTTAGCAGAGTTTTATAGATTGTAGTAATAAGGTCTTTGTCTGATGTGTCATTGCTAAAGATGTTTTCCCAGTCCATGGACTCTTTTGGTGAAAACTTTAGATGTACACAGGTGTTTTATCTACCTTATATCCCACCAGTCAATTTGTGCCTCCTCTGTGTTTGTGTCCCCATTTCTGATAACCTATGTATTCCCTGTGCCACAGTCAGAGAACCCAACTTAACACATATCCTATATATTCTTATTAAATTGAATTGATCTTTTTACCTCATTATGAAGAAAGGCTGTGATTTACTTCGTTTTTCTGATATTCCATTTTATTTTATTTATTACTGTTATTGTGGTTTTTCTGTTTTGCTTTTTACTTCAGTTTTAATGTAAGTTTTAATGTAATGTATGCATGTGAAATTTTGGCATTGCTTAAAGAAGACTGAAGAATTGTTGAGGCATGTGAATTGTGGTGCTGCAGAAGTGTATTGAAAGTACCATGACCTGCTAAAAGGACAAACTGATCTGCCTTGGTCACCCAGCGAAGACCAACATGCCTATGTCCTTAGATTAAAGATAAATATTAAGCTTAATTTACAAATCCTAAAAATCTTATACTCCATTCTTCTCCTTTACTCTCTTTCCGCTAAGCATGTGCTAAATCATTATTTGAGCATACCAATAACTGGGATTTTGCAAATGTCAGAGACAGCCCAATTTAAAGAGGTCTGGTAGTGAGAATACCAGAAGGCTGCTAACTCTCACAAGGTCATCAGTTCAAAATCACCAGTTGCTCTTGGGGGGAAAGATGAGGCTTTCCACTCCTCTAAAGAGTTACAGTCTCAACGGGTAGACTTAGAAGTTCTAACCTTTATCCATTTCTTGACATGATTTTATTTCCCCTTTGTCTTCCTGGTTATTATCCCTTAAATGCAATCCAGTTTGATACTGTCTCTTTGAAGTACAGCACCTATTACAGATTAAATGGTGTCCTCCCTGAATGTAAATTACAAATCCTAACACATCTCATTTGGGTTTGGTTGTTGTTATGCTAATGAAATATATTTTGTGTAGAGTGCATCTTGAAAGCCAATCTGCTTGAAGAAATAAAAGAGATTAAAGAATCCAGCAGAGGAGACACGGGGCAGGCAGATGCCAAGCCACATGGAGAGCTCTACTGAAGTAGGAAGCAGAAGCTAGAAAGACAGCAGCTTTTCTTCAGAGCTAACAGCAAAGAGAGATCTCCACTGGAGTCAGTGCTCTGAATTCAGATTTCTAGCTTCCAAAGAAAAGGAAGTTTATATGTTCAAGCCATCCGCTAATATATAGTAACAGTAGAAGACAACAGACAGCATTTGCTATCAAGGAAATGTGCTGTTCTAACAGTTAAAATGTGGAAGTGGTTTTGGAATTGGATATATGATAGAAGCTGGAAGAGGTCTTTTAAAAAATAATTTTATTGGGAGCTCTTATAGATATAGCAATCCATAGTTCTATTAGATCAAATATAATTGTACAGTTGTTGCCACCATTATTTTCAAAACTTTTTTCTTCTTGAACACTTTGATAGCAGCTCTTCTTTATCCCCACTCTCCCATCCTACTACCCAGGAATCCTTATTGTTATTATTATTATATTATTGTTATTACTATTATTTTTGCCATATACCACTCAATGTATCCATTCTCCTATAATTCTGCTATTTGTTTTCCTCGAGTAGGGTTATACAGTCATCATTGTTATTGATTCCCCCTTCCTTGTTCACCCCCCTCTTTGAATACCCTCAGGGAGTCATTGGATCCATTACTATTTCTGAAAAGTTTATCTATATTGTATTTCATGTATTGAACAACCTTAATTATACAAATGAACCTACGCATGTCTCACAAGATTAATGAGGTAAAACTAAGATCATAATTGTAAGGAAGGAAATATTAAAGAACTAGAGGATAGCTATGTATTTTCATCAGTGCTATTCTACACCCTGGATATGTCATCTCTTCTGTGAGGAACTGTCCAATTGTGTAACAGGTTGTTTTTGTGTCTCCAAGTTGTCTGTGCTCCTTCACGTCAATTGGATTGCTTGCTTTTGAATTTCTGATATCTGTTCCCATCGACACCTTATGATCACAAAGGCTGCTGTGCTTCTTCCATGTGAACAACTTGGCTGTTGAATAACTTTGGGTTTGTTGCTTCCCTGCTAGATAGCTGCTTGTTTGATGTCAAGCCTTTAAGACTGCAAACATTTTATCTTTTAATAGCCGGGCACCATTGGTGTTCTTTACCACATTTGCTTGTGCACTCATTTTGTCTTCAGCAATCATGGTGGGTGGGTGGGTGTCATATAAGGCCACATTAATAGAACTAACTATTTCTGGACTGAGGTAAGATTTAAGTAGAGGCCCAAAGTTTGTCTGTCTCTTTGTTGCATTTATATATATATATATATATATATATATATATGACATATACACACATGTCTATCATTGTATTGCTTCTCTGCTAGATGATTATTATATATACCTATGTATATAATTTTACTTTTTTAGTCTTGCCTCTTTTTCTTTTTCCTTTTCTCCTGCCCCTCTATCATGTGTGCCCATTGTTTACTTCTCAGTAATTTCTTTCAGATACATTCCAATTGATCAAAAATGACCAGCAGTGCTACCCCTTCCTCACCATCAGTTCTAGATCCTGTGGCATTCCCCTGTCCCTGCTCTTATTTGTCTACTGCTCCCTTCCCCCACCTGCTTCTCTCTCATGTCACGACTCACACCCCCCAATGCCTCAGTCCCATTGTCATCTCCTTGTGATTGTTTATTCTGCCTATCTTACATAGGGAGACACCAAAAGAGAAAGAAAAGAAATGAAAAAAGAATACATGCAAACAGTTCCATGTCTAATTATCATCCTGACTCTGAGTAGAGGAATACCCCTCTATTAAATAGCAAACAGGCCATGATAAAATCGATGGGTGCATTCCCTCTTGTCTCTCAGGGATCCATCTCCCAGGACCCACAGCCACTTGTACCCCTTTAGTCCTCGGTGTTCATGTCTGAGGAGCAC
>PVJH01042120.1:0-14510 GCA_004026705.1 Nesogale talazaci
GAATCTTAAGGATTCAAGAGAGATCTGAGGTAGAAATGACAGGACTCATAAGTAGACAAATGGGAAAAATAACGGCACTTCTAGCATGGAGTGCTGGATAGATAAAGGAGTTGCTCCACAGCACAGTAAACTTAGTGCCAGAAATGTTTGTGAAAGGAAAATAAAGAGATTGGTGTTGAGACAAAGCTGGTTTAGGATAAGTATTCTGCTCACATAATCGTTTTCAGAATTTTCTGGAAGAGGTGAGTCTCTTTGCCATCATGCTATCATTCTGGAATGCTCTCACTTTGGGGGCAGCAGCATTCTCAGCCTATACCAATTTGTGGCCTCCCATAGAACTTCCCATTTCTATAGCAGAGGAAGAGGAAGAGAGACTCAGGTTTCACATACAGTAAGATTGGGGTTCACGCCAAGTGTCCTCCCCAAGTCTAGACTTCCTCCCTAGTCTAAAGTAATCTCCACATGGAGGGAAATTCAAGAGTGTAGGCAGACATTCTGGGCTCCCTACCTGAGAATGACTTACTTGTATGGTATGGAATACAATAAGGTTCTATAACTTCACTCTTTTATTTTCTTTCTCATTCCTTTGAATCAACCTGCCCTCAGAAAGTATATGATTTTGATTTCTCTTCAACTGATTCTTATATTGGCCTTGATCCATTTTACTAAGGATTCTGGCAACTAGATAAAGGAGTTCAGTTAATTCTGAAGGTTTAAAGAAGTCCACATGTTTAAAGTTATAACCTATATTCTCCACTATCCTAAATTCTGGTTTTTCTTGTAGAGTTAGGTCCCAAGCAGTAGAGAAGGATGATCTTTGGGCTTCTTGAATGCCCACAGTGAAGGCCACTCAATCACCAACAGCCTATAGGCATAGATTGCATTGCTTTGCACAAAGATCGTAGTGGTAAACAGAGAGACTTAAAGATGTAGAAATAGAGTAAGCTTCTGAAATGGGTTAAATGGGAGCATATTCATTTTCTGACATGTCCAAAATATGTGAGACAAAGTCTCACCATCTTTGCTGCTAAGAAGCACTCAAGTCTTACCTCTTCCAAGACAGATTTGTTTGTCCTTTTAGCAGTCCATGGTGCTTGCCATCTTCTTCTCCAGCACCACCATTCAAACACATCAATTCTTCTTCAGTCTTTCTTTTTTGTTGTTTTTGGTGGGGGGGGGCATCACTGCCCTCCCGTGGTGTTAGTAGGAGGCCCAGCCTTTGCTCCTGTGGAGCTGGAATTGAACCTCCATCCCAGTGGGCTGCAGTCCCATGCACAACCACTACGCCACTGGGGCTCAGCCCTCTTCAGTCTTTCTTATTCAATGTCCAATTTTCACATGCATAGGAGACACTGAAAAATATTGTGGCTTGACAGGGTGATCTGAGTCCTAAAAATAACATGCTTGCTTTTCCACAATCTAAGGAGGTCTTAAGCAATAGATGTACCCAGTGTAACATATCTTTGGATCTCCTGTCTGGTGCTTCTGTGATTATGGATCTGAGCAAAGTTGTCGAGGGACAAGGAAGAAGAGGATGGCCCTCAAAGAGATGAACTGACACAGTGGCTACAACAAAAGGCTCAAGCACAGTGGGGATGGCACAGGAGTGGTCAATGTTTTGCTCTGTTGTGTAGAAGGTCAATATGGGTTGGAATTGACTCAGTGGCACCTATCAATGCATTCTGGGACATTTAGTAAAGAGATGGCCAGAAGTCTTTGCACAGTTTGTGCCCAGGGATAGGGCCCCACTGGCCAAATCCACACGTATCCATATGATCAGAATACATAAGGAATACACTGCAATCTTGGAAATGAAAAGAACAAAGTATTTTCTTTGGGATCAGAGTACCTTTATAAGACACACTAAACTAATCCACCCAATGGGGACAGTGTTTTCTGACCACTTCACTTTCAGGGTCAGACAGTCAAAATTCCTTACCAAATATCTTGGCACAATTAGTATCTTTGTGCTTACAAGAGATGAAAAAAAACAATCCAATCCCTTATTTGTTGTCCCCTCTAAAATTTCTGTAGAAGGTCAGATAATAAAGAACCTGAGGAGCCATGGCGCTGTCAGATTCTCTCGGTTATGGGTCTGTACGTTTCTGTCAAAACTAGTCAGTCATAGTAAGGGAGATGCCATGGACAATATGTAAACAAATGGGTGTGACTTGTGCCAATTAAACTGGATTTTTAAAAACAAGTAATCTGCTGGTTCAGGGCTGCAGGCTATGGTTTGCCAACTCTTGCTATAAAGCAACATTACTTAAAATGCTGCTTGAACACCAGCACCCATTCAAACCGGAAAGGAATATCAATCATAAGACCACAGTGAAATAGTGTTGTTATCTTTAGATACTGTCCAGTGAGCTCCGACTCATAGCGACCCTACATACCACAGAACAAAACACTGCCTGGCCCTGCCCCCATCTTCACAATTGTTCTCATGATTAAGCCCATTGTTGCAGCCATGGTGTCAGTCCATCTTCGGAAGGATCTTCCCCTTTTCGGCTGCCCATCTACTTTACCAAACATGGTGTCCTTCTCCAGGGACTAGTCTCTCCTGACAGCATACACAAGGTACTTGAGACAAGGTCTCCCCATCCTTGCTTCTAAGGGACATTCTGGTTGTACTTCTTCCAAGAAAGATGTGTCTTATTCATTGATTCCTCTTCGCTCTTCTTCATTTGCTGTCCAACTTTCACAAGCATATGAGGCTACTGAAAATACCATAGCTTGAATATTGCTTGATATGATCTCTTGAATACTGTTTCCATGAGGACTGACTATGGATCCAAGCAAGATAATTTCAATTGCTAACTTCAATTCTTTCTCCATTTATCATAATGCTACTTACTAGTACAGCTGTGAGGATTTTGGTTTTCTTTACATTGATGTTCATCAGCAAGCACTTCAAGTCTTCCTGACTTTCAGTGAGCAAAGTAGGGCCAGCTGCATACTGCAGATTGTCAATAAACATTTTTTTAATCATGATACCTCATTCTACTTCATTTAATCCATAATGAAACAAGTCCAGAATGGACAGCAGGCAACTAGGGGCTTTTACTTAAATTTGACATTGTCAGCAAACACACTACTTTTTTAGAAATTCTTATTGACTTTAACAAAAGTTCTCAATTGTTGATGAACTGGATATAAAACACTCAGTCCTTTACCTAGATACTTTGAAAAGCCAGGCTCCAAATTCCATTCATGCCTTCATTTTCCAGATAGAAAAAGCAGATCAGAAAATGAAGCTGTTCAATCTAGCCAGTTAAGATTAGATCCAGAGGGGCTGAGCCCCGGTGGTGTAGTGGTTGTGCGCGGGACTGTGGCCCACTGGGATGGAGGTTCGATTCCAGCTCCATGGAGCAAAGGCTGGGTCTCCTACTCCCACCACCTGAGGGCAGTGATGCCCCCCCCCAAAAAAAAGAGTAGGTCCAGAGTTTGAACTTGGTACTTTGAGTCCACTCAAAGGCAAGGCAAAGAAAAACCTGATCTACTTGGAAAACTCAGCTTTGCCCTGACACCCATGCGACCCCCAATGAGTCAGAACAGAGTAGACAGCAATTGAATTCCAAAGTCCTCAGCCAATGATATTTCCCCATATGGCACAATTGTCACTGTTGGTGTCACGACTCTGTCCCTGCAATCTTACAACAATGTCACAGCTAAAGCCTTCAGCCTATTAATCTGCTCATATGTCAAATAATATATCTTTCCAAGGCAGCATGGAACTCTCCAGGTCCTGAATACCTCACTTTGTGCCCACTGTTATCTGTTGCTCCAATCCAATCTGCCCTTGGACAGTTATTTAAGGTTTTGAAACTTTCAGACTAAATAAATGTGAGAAAATAAAAATAGAAAGGGATCGTAGTATCCTTTTCTGTACACCCATAAGAAGTTGTGCTGTGAGAAGTGCCAGTGGCTCTCAATGAAGCAAAAACAGCACATTATTCCCACTGTTTTTCCTCTTCTCCTCTCCCACACCACTCAGCAGTGTGGGATAAAGACAGAACTTTTCCACAATTATTATACTCTAAAATATCAAGCAAACTGTTTACCAGAATTTGTTATGGAAGTTCAGTTAGCTTTTCTCCCTGTGGTTCCCAGTTATCTGAGACCTTTGTGTTGTCTCACAATAGAGCTGATTCCCCTGCTGTTAAGATGATGGTTTGCTTCCCCTGAAGCCTGTGCACAGATTCACATGCTGATGTTAATAATCTCTAGTCTAACCTATTAAGCCACATCCAGGAGACTGGAGTCTAGTCTTGTCACATGGGACCTTGATAGCTCCCTTTCCTATAAGGTGTGCATATGACACAACCCTTTCCTGTGACGTATGTCCTTGCCTGTAATTAGGGGCTGGGCTTGGCTCCAGAGGGTATATAGGGATGGTACGTAGGATAGAGGCTCTCTCTCTCCTGCTCCGCTCTCCTTCATCATATAATCCCTTCCCCCACTCTCTCTCCATGTGGACCATCAAGCAGGGTAGAGGTTAGCATGTACAATGAAACAATATATATCTGACTCTTAGTGTTCCTCTCTCTCATGATCTCTATATCATTATTATAATAATAATTATTGTTGCACAACTGCCTATTGAACCCTTGACGAATGTACCAGAAACTGGCCACTTCTGATACATCAGGATGGTTTTCAGCCCTTACTAACAAAGGAAAAAAAGTACTACTTATAAACCCAAAGAGAATCTGAATAACTATTAAAAATGCATGGACTAATGAGGTGGGGAATGCAATGTCAGGGGAAAATAGAGCGGCTGACATCATTTGTGGAGGGCTCTTACTACCATGGCAGTAGTGTTTGCTTAAAGTATGGTTAATTTAAAATGAAAGGAAAACATTGAATCAGAAATAAGGAGGAAGATATTTGCTAACAAGACTCTGTCCATTGGATAGAATAGCCACAGCGAGGTAGGTCAAGGATCAGGATTTGATCCAAACTACTTGAGTTTTATTTACAGGACAATTAAATGCAGAGCAGTCTCAATTTAAGAACCCACTGAATTGACTGAGCCCCGGTGACGTAGTGGTTGTGCGCGGGACTGCGGCCCACTGGGATGGAGGTTCAATTCCAGCAGTGGGGCTGGGCCTCCTACTCCCACCACCGGAGAGCAGTGATGCCAAAAAATCCCAAAAAGAATCCACTGAATTATTAGCAGTATTGATAATTTAGGATGTTGGGTCAAAGTTTGTGCAGAGTAAACTTTACATCAATTGAAACAATTAATATTTGATACTAATTATGGGCTTACTTCACCCTTATGAACTTCTTGATATCTTTTCCTTAAATAGAGCCCAAAACTGCCTTTGCTGGGTGATATGGCACGTTCACTTGTTTTCTTTTGTTTCTAAATAGCTGCATTAAAAAGGATTTATTTTAAAATGTCCTAAAATTTAATTTTTATGGATCTTATTGGCCTTCACTAGTAAGAAAAACAGGTTAGTGTAAACTGGTATCTTTAGAATCAATATAGTGCTGATTTAATTTAGGGCAATGAAAACCTTCAGGCTCAAAATCATTCAAAAATACTCACAAAGCTTCTACACGTATCAGGATGGAGGCAGGCTTAAGATGCAATATGTTACAGTAGGGAGATGGCATAGACTGTGGAAAAAGAAAATCAATATTTCAGTACAGCTTT
This sequence comes from Nesogale talazaci, assembly GCA_004026705.1. Lineage (NCBI taxonomy): Eukaryota > Metazoa > Chordata > Mammalia > Afrosoricida > Tenrecidae > Nesogale > Nesogale talazaci. The sequence continues at coordinate 5,666 of PVJH01042120.1, forward strand.
GCTGTTTACTAGGTCTGTTTGGGGAGGAAGAATGCCTGGATAGCATAAGCAATGAAGAGCAGGGTACAAATTGAAAGAGTGGCAGTTCCTACTTGCTGTCTTTAGAGGCTGGGTTCTCTAAAGAAGCAAAGGGAAGCTTATATATGTGTATATTGATAGGGAAATTGACACATTGACAGTGGCATGAACCATTTCTTTAATATAAATCTACTGTGTTCTACCATGGTGGGAATGACAAACTGAAGAGGAATGGCATCATGTTCATCAAGAAGATTTCAAGATCTATCTTGAAGTCCCATGTTGCATGTAATAGGATATCTACATTATTACAAGAAAGACTACTTAATTAAATATTCAAATGTACACACCCAAACCCTACTGTCAATGATCAAGAAATTAAAGTACACTAATAACTTCTTCAGTCTGAATTTGACCAAACATGCAATCAAGATGTATTGACAATTACTGGCAATTAGAATGCAAAATGTGAAAGGATCAAGAAATATCAACCTTGGCCAGAGAAACAAAGCTGGAGATGGCTTGTGTGTTACTCTTAACTGACTAGAGAAAAAAATCCAGGACACCCATATATATATATAAGAGAGAGTTTTATATCAAAGAGAAATTGTATATTGACAAAGCATTCTAGCCCAGTTCATATCAAGTCCATAAGGTCCAATATAAGCCTATATGTCTGATAACAGCCTCTAAATTCCTCTTCAGATGCACACAACTCATGCAATGATGCCATATGCATAAAGATAACAGGCCAGTGGATGGAAAGTCTTGTGGGTCCAGTGGCAGTAAAAGCATCCTAGTGCTGGCAGGGATCTCCTCATGAGTCTTTTAGCTCCAGGGCTCTGGCTTCATCAGCATAGATCTGTGTGGCTTGTCAATAGGAATGTAAAGCAGAGAGAGTGTGTCTGGCCTCCAGTGACCTATTTATCTCTGTTGCACCTCCAAATGAAGCCATCAAGCTGTGACCTGATTGGTAGGCCAGACTCCACCCCTTTACTCTTAATAATCTCAAATTGACACCAGATTATTTAACTGCCACACCATGATAGAATTTTGCAAGACCAATGACTTCTTTATGGCAGTACCCTTTTTAAAACAATATAAACATTGAATATATACATGGACAATGCCAGATGAAACACAAGTGAATCAAAGTAACTATACCTGTGGGAAGAAGCCATGGAGAAGCTTAATATCATGAGCTAAAATAAGTCCAAATGCTGGTGTGGAACAGACCATCAATTGCTCATAAGTAAATTCAAGTTGAAGCTGGAGAAAATTAAAACAAGCTCACAGGAGTCAAAGTACAGCCTTCAGTATATACTACCTGAATTTAGAGTTCATTTCAAAAGCCACTTTGACTCATTGGACATTAAAAACCAAAGACCAGAGGAATTGAGGGATGACATTCATACATTTATAAAGAAAGAAAATATCAAAGTGGATGTCAAGAGACTCTGAAACTTGCTCTTAATCACAGAGTAGCTGAAGCAAATGGAGTAAATGGTGAAATAAAAAAGCTGAACAGAATATTTCAAAGGCAACTTGAGAAGACAAGAGTATTATAAGGTATTGAACAAGGTATTAAAATGAAATGTGCAAAGACCTGGAGTAAAAAAAAAAACAAAAGGGAAAACATGCTCAGCATTTCTCAAGCTGGAAGAACTGAAGAAAAATATTCAATCCTCAAGTTGTAATATTCAAGGATTCTATTAAAGTATCCTAAGATTAGTAGAATACTCAGAACTCATCTACTTCCAACTATTTAAAGAGGTAGCATGATTTTTTGTAGTCTGTGATATTTAAGGAAGACGTTCAAGCTGATTGGAAGGCATTAGGGAAAAATAAGACTTCAGGAATTGATGGACTGTCAATCGAAGGAATTTCAATTGAAATGTTTCAACAAGTAAGTCAGAACTGGATGCACTCACTTATGCACACCAAGAAATTTAGAAGCGAGTTACATGGACAACCAACTGGAAGAGATCCATATGTGTACTCATGCCAAAGAATGAACCCAACAGAATGTGGAAATTATCTAATAATATCAGTATTATCACAGCAAGTAAAATTTTGCTGAAGATAATTTTTAGAATGTTTGCAGCAGCATATCAACCGGGAGCTGCCAGAAATTCAAATTGACCTCAGTAGAGCACATAGAAAGAAGGATGTCATTGTTGACATCAGATGGCTCTTGCCTGCAATCAGAGGATGCCAGAAATATGATTATCTATGTTTTATTGATTATTCAAAGCTGCAACATGCAAACGGCACAACCATGCTTGCTGAAATCTGAGAACTTGACCAAAGACTACATCCTTCATCGTGGATTAGAACACAATGTAAAAAAACAGAAATACAACTAGATACATCATGATAAGCAGAAAAGATTGATGTCAAGGTTGTCAATTTTTTTTGTATTCACAAGCAATGCTCATTTAAACAGCAGTCCAGAAATCAAATGGCACATTGCATAATGAAAATCTGCTACACATGAACTCTTAAAAGTGTTGAAGAGCAAAGATGTCACTTTGAAGACTAAGGTGTGCTTGACCCAAATTATGATATTTGTAATCAGCTCATGTACATGTGAAAGATAGGCAACAAATGTCAAAGACTGAATAAGAATTGATGCATCTGAATTATAGTGTAGGCAAAGAACATTGATCATATCATGTAGTGCTAACAGAACAAATCTGTCTTCGGAGAAACATTGCCAAAATGTTCTTTCAAAGAAAGGATAATGAGACTTGACCTCCAGTAATTTAAACATGTTATCAAGAGAGACCGGTCATTGTAAAAAGACATTATGCTTAGTAAAGTAGAGGGTCAGAGAAATGAGAGGATACCTTTGACAAGATGGAACAATGATTACAAAGATGGGGTGATATGGGGTAATATTTCATTCTGTTGATGCTAGGATTACTACAAGTCAGTGCTGATAGGACAGCATTTAAGAACAATTGAGAGAATTATCTCAAGGAAATGATTCATATGGCTGTAGAATCTAGAAAATTCTAAGCCCACAGGTCAGATAGATGTCTGGCTGGAAGCTCGTCCTGACTCAAATAGCTGCAGTAGCGAATGAATCAAGTTTGATAGGTCAGAAGACAGGCTACAGGCTTATAGTCCATGGAGGTTAATGACTCCTAGGATCAGCAGGCAGTATGACATTCTGCTGGCTCAAGTTCAAAGAACTTTGATTCTGATGATGATGAGCCATTTGCAGCCCCTAGATCCAGTGAAAAATAAAAAGGAGTCCTGCTGGCATAGTGGCTGTGCATTGGGCTGCTAACTGCAGGTCAGTAGTTTGAATCCACCAGCACTCTGATGAAGAAAGGTAGGGATTTCTATTTCTGTAAAGGGTTATAGTCTCAGAAACTCACAGGAACAGTTCTACCCATCCTGTAGAATCACTATGAGTTAGTCTCAACTCAATGGTTGTAACACACACGCATACAATAAAAAGCAGGAGAACTTTGTCATAATGTCCATATATGTTAGAAGTAGGTCATACCTGCACATAGTAGATCTCATCATGGATGTGATTACTTTATATCAGATCTCTTCATGAGTTGACTACATCATGACTGTCAAGCCACTTGAGATTCATGGCACACAACCTTAGCCATCTCAACCACATATTGACACCTTCAATAAAGTCCTGCTGATCAAATTCTAGCAAACCAGCCACTGGAAATCCTCTGGAACACAATTCTACTTTGATTCAGGTAGGGTCCCCTATAAGTCAAAGTTGACTCCACAGCATCCTTTTTTAAAATTTTAGATAGACTTAATACTTTTCTAAACTTCAGTTTCATCATCTATGATGCATTTACCTGTTTATGAGACTAAAAGTTGGGGCTGAGCCCCGGTGGTGTAGTGATTGTGCGCAGGACTGTGGCTCACTGGGTTGGAGGTTCAAATCCAGCAGTAAAGCTGGGCCTCCTACTCCCATTACCAGAGGGCAGTGATGCCCCTCTGCCCCCCAAAACAAAAGACTAAAAGTAATCATCAATGCAAAGCTTCAGATACGATTGATATATGAAAACTATAATGATGATATTGGTAGTCACCAAGATGGTGATGATGACAATTTGCTGAAAGGTGTTACATAATAAAGAAAATAATAATAATAATAATAAAAGATAATGCTGAACTCTAAGGGCCTTTTGTGATTGCTTTTTCTGTTTATTTTTCATCTAACAGATAAGGAACACTCTAGTTTTTTTTAAGGTTCTGTGAAGAGCAGGTGGCAAACCTATTCCCTTACTCTATAACAGAATCATTTAAAATTATGTATGAGCCCACAACCTCATATTCTTCCAAACTCTTCATTTCCCAGGAGCAGAATAACATTCTCTAATGCTGTTCTGAGCCTGGCTGCCACAGACATCAATTTTGTTTTTATAAAAATACATATTTATTTCGTTGTTGTGGAGAATATACAAAGTAAAACACTAAACAACCCAACCCATTCTATTTCTGCCATTTAACAACACTGATTACAAATTTTGCTTAGTGCAAACATTCTTACCGCCACTTTCTGAGTTGTTCTTCACCCATTAGCATAAACTCACAGCCCAAGATAAACTATTGTTTGGTTTCTATCCCTTGTCTGTCAGTTTGTCAAACTGTAGTGTCTTGCTTGTTGATGTGTTGTTGGAAGCTATGTCATCAGCATGTCACTTACCAGAAAGATCACTTACGGTGAACAGGTTTCAGTGGAGCTTCTAGATGAAAACAGATGAGGGAGAACTGCCATTCTACTTCTGAGGGATTAACCACAGAAAATCCTATGAATAGCAGTGAGACATTGTCAGCTGTAGTAACCGAGGATGAGCCCTTTAGATGAGAAGGGACTCAAAATATAACTGAGGACGAATTGCTTCCTTAGAGTCGACCATAATAATATGGGTAGATTAAAGCTTTGTGGACCTTGATTTGATGATGGGGTACTCCTCAAGATGAGAAGAAAAGCGTTGCATGTATTCATTAATAATTGAAACCTGGATTGTATGAAGTATGAGTCCAAGAAAATTAAGCTATCAAAAATGAAATGGAAGGCATAAAGATCAATATCCTAAGCATTACTAGTCAGAGACAAAGTATGACCTTGCATATATCCTACCTGCATTTCACTATTTGATGCATTCAGTATTAATGACAGAAAACCTGGCAAGGGCTGTGGAACAATATCAAGAGCATCATGCATGAACATGATGCATGAAAGGCCCCTAAAATGACAAAAAAAGAGAGAAAATGTCAAAATGGATGTTGGATGAGACTCCAAAACTTGCTCTTAATCATAACCTAGCTAAATAAAATTGAATTATGAAATAAGAAAACTTAAAAGGAGAACTTGAGATGATATAGTAAAGTATTATAGTGAAATATGCAAAGACATGGAGTGAGAAGACATTCAACATACATCAAGCTAAAAAACATGCATGTAAAAAGGCAATGCTCTAGTTGAAATATTGGAGAGCTTTCCACAGGCAAAATGTTGAACAATGCAGCAGCATCAAAATTGATGGAAGAAGCACACACCACCACTGAACTAAAACGAACTGGTCGACTGGTTTCAAAAGGCAGCATATGATCAAAAGCTGATGGGACTTAAGGAAGAAGTCCAGACTGCACTGAAGATATTAGGGAGAAATAAGGCTCTAGGAATCATGGAAATACCAGTTGAAATGTTTCAACAAGCTGATGAAACACTGGGAGCGTGCTCCCGTTTATGTCAGGAAATTTGGAAGTCAACTACCTGGTCAACTGGCTGGAAGAAATCCTTATTTGTATCCATTCCAATGAAAGGTGACTGAACAGAATATGAACACCATTAAACAATACAATTAATATCACATGCAAGTAAAATTTTGCTGAAGATCCTTCAGCAACATTCGGGGCAGCATATCAACCGAGAAGAGACAGAAATTCATATTAAAGCCATATTTAGCAGAGGACATGGAAAAGAGGCTAGCGCCAGCAATTGTATCTCCTTGCTGGTGTCTGATGGAAATTGGCTAAAAGCATAGAATAAAAAGGTACAGAATATACAAAAAGCAAATGCAAGATAACATTGAGAAAAATGGGAATTCCACTGTATCTTATTCAATGTGCATGCTGAGCAAAACATTCAGTATGGCAGTTATACAATTTCATGTCAACATGATAAAAGAATGAAAGGGTGGAGTCTAGCCTGTAGCTCACAGCCTGAAGCTGTCTCCTTTAGGGTGTGGCTTAATCCTGAGAATTCTGAGAACTCCCTCTCTTCCTCCCTGGAGGCAAGACACCCTCTCTCTGCTCAGCATGAACATTGAATAAGATGGTGAAAGCATACGACCCTGACAAGCACCTTTCCTAATTTAAACCACCCACTATTTAAGTGTTCTGTTGGAAAAACTCTCTGAATGCATGCCCAGGTTCTTCAATGAGGTGTAATGGAATTCCCATTTTTCTCAATGTTATATATAGTTTGATATGATATACACAATTGATGTCCTGCTTCAAATGTTGCTGAAGGATCTTCAGCAAAAAATGTTTATTATGCTAAGAAGCACACTCTATCCCATTCTCTTGCTTTGGAACCACACTAAGATAAGGATGGAGACGAGTGTTCTTCCAAAGAGGTGAAAATTTCTGAAAGACTGCCAAACATTTTGGATTATTAGCCCTCTGAGCCCTTACTTTCCCTTCATGACTTCTGAAATAAGAGTTTCATCACAAGGGAATATTTCAAAGTATCATAGCAAGCAGAACCAAGGAACCTTAGAAAACACCTAATCCCTTTAATCCGTATGTGTAGATGGAACTCAGAAAAATTACAGTACGCACTGAAACCCCATTTAAGGTTGGAACACATGTCCAAACTAGAGGTGCTTATTAAACTCTATTTTGTTGGAGCCCATCATCTTTAAAGCTCTTCATTCTTGAAATTTTCACATATATTCAAAATAAAGGAGTATAGTAGTCCTACATGTATCCATCATTCAACTTGAATAATTAACATTCATATTTCACCCTTATTTCAACAATCCTCAATCTCTCTCTCTCTCTCTCTCTCTCTCTCTCTCTCACACACACACACACACACACACACACACACACACAGAGAGAGAGAATTAGAACAAGATAGAGCATTTCCTTCTCCCCAGAAAATTTCTTCGTGGTCCTTCTCTGCCAGTCTCTACCTGTAAGAGACAACTGTGTTAGTTCGGGTAAACTAGAGAAACAATTCATAAACACGCATATGGAAGTAAGGCTACAGCGGTTTATATATAAGAGGAATGGGACATTAATAAAGCATCCCAGTCCACTACAAAGTCATAAGTTCGATATTAGCCCAAATACTCGATATCAGTCTATAAAGTCTCCTTCCAACTCACAAAATCACAGGCCAGTGGGTACAGAATCCCGGCGCTGGCAGGGGTCTCCCCATGGTTCCTCACTTCCAGGGCTCAGGGTCCATCAACAGCATCCAGTGGTTGTAGAGGCAACTCAGCACTGACAGGGCTCTCCACATGGCTTTGCCAGCTTCAGAGGTCTGGTTCCATCAGGGTAAGGCCATGTGGCTTCTCCACCGACTCCTGCAGCTCCACGGATGCTGCCATCTTGTCTTGTCTGTAATTCATCATCTCTGAGACTAACTCCCAACAACTGGGGAGATAGCTTCTCATCTCCACGAGGGAAATATCAGGAGATTTCCCAGAGGTCTCAGGAGAAAGCCATGCCCTCATGGAGGCCTCATTGGCCACTCAATGGCTATCTCCAGATTAACAGGCTAGACTCCACCCCCACACCTCAATCATGAAGTTAACATAAGCACATGTCCACCACAAGAACCATTTCCTGATTTTTTAATCTTAGATTGATTTTATCTATTATAAAATGTAAATGCAATCATATAGGATGTATTCTTTTGTGTCTGACTTCTTTCATTCTGGTTATATCTTTAGTATTCATCCTTATTTTCTATGTATCCATTTTAGTTATCCAGTATTGTTTTAACAAAAATACCTCATGTGAGTAACTTTAAGAAACAGAAATTTGAAAAATAAAAAATAAACAGAAACTTGCTCTTCCTATAGTGGCCTGAGGTGACCTACCAAAATGATTCACTACTCACTTGACCCAGAAAACCCTACAAAATTCTGCAAATCAAGAGGGTTGAACTTTCAGGTTCACTTCAAGAACACCCATGAAACTGTCCAGGCCATCAAAGGCATGCATATCTGGAAAGCCACCAAATACTTGAAAGAAGTCACTCTGCAGAAGCAGTTTATGCCCTTCAGAGGTTACAATGGTGGTGTCAGTAGGTTTGGCAGTCACTTAATTTGGTGTCAATTTGAGGATTAAGAGTATAGGGGTGGAGTCTAGCCTGTCAATCTTGAGATAGCCAATGAGACCTCTGTGTGGGCATGGCCTTCTCCTGAAAATTCTGGGAAATGTAAATTCCTTCTTGGAGGCGGAGACACTCTCCCTTGGTTCACTTACTTGGAAACACTCAACTGACAAGGCTGTCTCCCTGTGAGACATCCCTGAGAAGCCATATTGACCTACCCTGATGTGGCCACAAACCTGGACCTGGAGAAGTCAGGTGGGAGTTCCTGCCAGTGTTGAGATGTTTACTCCACCACTGGATCCAAAGATTTTCTACCCACTGGCTTGTGATAGTTCTGCATTTGGCATTATCACATGTGTTTTGTGAGTCTGAAGAGAACTTCTAGATTAGTGTCGGGCATATGGGCTAATATCAAATTTATGACCTTGCACCAGACTGGGTTGGGATGCTTTTCTCCATGTTCAATTGCATTTGTATATAAAC
>PVJH01042121.1:0-14525 GCA_004026705.1 Nesogale talazaci
CCTACTGCCACATCACCTCCCTACTGCCACATCACCTCCCTACCCCCACATCACCTCCCTTCACCCACATACTCATAACACCTCTCTCCATCTTTTCTTCTACATCTATTTCTACCCCATATCAGCTCCCTAACCCTTATCACCTCTTTACCCCATATCAGCTCCCCACCCCATAACACCTCCCTATCCCCACATCAGCTTCCTATCCTATATCACCTCCCCACCCCATATCACCTCCCTACATCCATATTACCTTTCTACCCCCATCTCACCTACCTACCCCATATCAGCTCTCTACACCCATAGCACTTTACTGAATCTATCTTACCTCTCTACCCCAATATCACCTCCCTACCCCATTTCAGCTCCCTACCCGATATCACCTCCCTACCCCATACCACTTCCCTAACCTCACATCAGCTCCCTACCCCATATAACCTGTGTACCCCATTTCACCACCCTACCCCCAAATCAGTTACCCACTCCTATACACCTCCCTACTTCCATTTTACCCCTATACGCAAGCAGCCCCATGTCACTTCCTTCCCCCATATAACTGCCTTACCCCCACACCATACAACTCGGCCCCAGGCTACCCTGAAGAATAGCCCATCCTGAACTTCAGGCTGGTGGGTGGGGCTGAAGAAATTGGAAGGGGGTTCCTTCTAACAACCCACTTAGCTATCATGTGCCTATGTGTGTAGGTGTGACTAATTTAAACAACATGGTGTGGAAACTATTAGCCCAATGACTTTGAAAGAGAAACAAAATGAAGTGTCTATTCATCCCCCTTATTGCACCTAGGGTCCTCCCCATCTTGACCCTTGTCTCTCTTCATGCTCCACATGATTTAATAAACTGTAAGAAAAGGACAAGGTACTGAACCTCCAGATTGTATTGGTTCACAGATCCACCACAAGACCAGTTCAAAAACATCATACCGCAATAGTAATATTTGTTTTAATACTTATTTCATGCTAGAGGATGCGGTGGCGTTGGCTTCCCAGAAAGAGTTAAGCAGTCAATTTCATTAAGATCAATACATATATCAAATGATTCCAGAATTCAATCATGTACAGCTGTAAAATCACATAGAATTGTACATTTGCTACCACAATCCATTTCTAAACATTCTTTGTCTATATGGACCTCTCGGCATCATCCATCCCACTACCACCTCTGTGCCCCCCTCTCCCCCAAAGCCCTCACTCCACTCGCTGACTCTAGCTTGATCAGTCCTGGTTTTCATACACACATACATCCTCCCAAAACATGTACCGCGACATCAAGATGGTGATCCCCAATGATATAATCCTATGATACCCCCTCACTTGTACAATCAAAATCCAAACAAAACAATACAACCTCCAAAACTAAGATTTTTGGAAACCAGATCAGGTCCAGCATGCATCCTATGGGGAATCATCTGACAAGTTTCAGTTGTTCAAAGGCTTCTGCCTTTGACCTATCTACTCCACTCACCAATACACTGGTTAGTGACCACTTTTCTCCCATCCCTGAATTGTTCACCAGAGATTTACTTCCAGTATAGTTCCATAATAAATCCTGGGTTCCCACAGTCCTCCATAACCTTCTGCAAACCAGATTCTCAAATTATGGAATTTGATATTAATTCCTCCCTTCTACTTCACATTATATGTTTCACAAACCACCAGTGTCTGATGATGGTGTACTTCTTCCATGTCGACTTAGTTGACATCTCACTTAGATGGCCGCTTGTTCAGAGACAAGCTTTCAAAACCCCAGACATTATTTATATCTGATAGCTGGGCACCACATTTTGCTATAGCACCCATCTCTTCCCTGTTCCCTTTCTGGGGGTGAGTGTCAAGCATAGCAGACAGGTCAACTTTGAAGCTGCTTTAAGAAAATTACGTGAACAATCCCATCCAGTCCACTTGAGATCTGTAATGAACACTTTTTATAAACTTAAAGCACATAAATGTACATTCATTAGTCAATCTTGATAAAGCCCTGTGCTTTATCATAAAGCACAATTAATATGCAATTAACAGAAATTGCATAACTTATGACAGAAAAAGTGTGGTCAAGAATCCAACAAACTTATGAGTTCTGGATAAATCAAAGACTACAAAAAAGAATTTACTCGTTGGAAGGCATATACAAATATTAGCTGTAGATGAAAATAATTAAAATAAAGCAAATGGGTTTGAATTAAAACTAACAACAGAATAGGATTTTTTTTGCTACACAATTCTAAAAATATTCAATAACTCCCTCATTACCCAAAACACATAAGATTTTCCCAGAGAAGTGCCCTGTCCCTAACCCTATTATTTTCCTGGATTCTTTAAATATTTGTGTGTGGTGCGGGAGTGGCACACTGGTATATTCAATAATAACTTATTTAATTGTTTCAGACACCAAGTTTAGGTACAGATTCTAACCTGAGAGACCCTAGTCATTTGACAGGTAAGCAACTGTCAAAGGTCAGGGTACCCCCTCTGCTGTTAAGCACCATTATTCCCCAAGTCTTTTGAGAGTGGTTGTTGCTGTATTTTGGTCCAATCAAGTTAATCCTGACCCATCGCGACCCTACGCAGAATAGAACAAGACCGTCTTGGAGTGCTCACAAAGGCACCTCACAAATGCTTCACTCTAGGCATTTAAAAGTTTTATAAAGAATATGCTCAGTTTCTTAAATGCTTGCTTTCTTTAACTATGAAAAATACTTATTTTTCTTTTATATCATTTAAATTGAGAATTAGCGAGATTAAGAAAAGAAAGAAAGGAGATATGGCTCTTTCCTCTCAAATTAACCTCCTTAAGTACCCTTTTAACAGCCAATAAAGCTTCATGATTTTCCTAGAGAATCCCCAGAGAATCGTGCTACCTGGTAACTCAGGATAATTTGCAGAATAATGCTTTGCCCCGAGACAATAGCTCTAAAATCAGAGCCAGTAAATCTCTGAAGGACCATTAATTACTTAATGATGATTAATCATTAAGCATTGTAATCGTTACATAATAAAATCCCTGAAGTAAAATTAATTATCAGTTCACATAACCTTGTGTGGTGGACTAGTTCACTTTTAGCTGTTCATATCATAAATTGAGAAAGAAGTTGGAGGAAGATATACCCAGGAACAACCCTTCATGACAATTGTTCATAGACTTAAACTCTTCCAAAAGTAAGCAAATAAATTGTGAACTCAACTTCTAAGAAGATTCCACATTATGTAAATACCATTTACAGCAACATGGTATTGTATACTGTATTAAAAGTCGCAAAGTAACACATCTTCATACCTTCTAGTCCTAGATCAATTTATTTCCTAGTTCTTCTCTCCACCCCAGTTCTAAACCTGTGCTCATGGAGCCACACGACCTGACTTAAGCCTTTCAAGAGCTTAAGAAAAAGACAAAAGAAAAGCAGACCTACCAAAAAACCCACCAGTGTAAGAGAAGGCCTCTGCACCTAATATATAGTATATTCCCAGTGCTCAGAACTTAATTGGCTGTCATTGGCTGTCTTTGGTTATCTTCAGTATGCTATCTTCAGTCCATTATTAATAGCAGTACCCAAGAGTTCTCTGTGCTCCAGTGACAGCTCTTACCAGGATTGACATACTTGGATGAACTTTTTACATATATGTAAAATGTATAAGCAGATGACTCAGAGTAACAAAATCGAATGTGCACCATCATGTTTTAGACCAACATGTTGTTGGATTCAGCATCATGTCCAACATCAAAAACATCATTTGTTAGATATCTTCAAGTCAGTTCCAACTCATGGTAGCCCCACATGGACAGAGTAAAATTCCCTATAGGATTTTCAAGGCTGCAATCCTTCAGACATAGGTCAGTGGACCTGTCTTATGAGACACCTCTGATTAGGATCAAGCTTCAGTGAGTATTTTAGCATGTAACCATTTGTACTACCCAGAGACTCCTGACCAACATTATGAGGTACGCTTAGTATAAAAATTCCCTTCAGACCTTAATGCCACTAAGTCCTACACAGAGAATTTTTGTTCCCTGCTGTTCATTTTGTTCTCTGACCACTGAAAGATAAGGTCTCTGTTCAAAGGTTCTGAACTTCAATACAACAAGAACCCTCATTGTAATTCCAATTGACAGTGGTGGCCTACAGTGCTAAGTTGAAGAAAGAATACCACAGATGATTAGTGGGTCATCACAGGCACGAACAGGCTGTACTTCTTCCAATACATTTGTTGCTGTTCTCATGGCCCTTAGTATTTTCAATATTCTCTGAATTTCAACACTGTAATTCAAATGAAGCAAATCTTCTGTGGTATATTTTATTCAATGTCCAGTTTTCACATTCATATGAGGCAATATAAAATACCAAGGCTTGGGTCAGGTGCATCTTAGTCTTCATATTTGTGCATCTTGTGTATGAGATTTGCCCAATGCAATATTACCATTTGACAGGTTAAACTCCACCCCTTCACTCTTTAGTAGTCTCAAGTTGACGCCAGATTATGTAACACCACAGACCATTCCTTGTCAACTTGACACTTTGACACAACTCTTCAGCCATATATAATTTTCAAGCAATAAGAAACTCATATCTGCACCTAAGAGTATAAAACTAAAATGCATACAATTCAAAAATGTGCCTCATTTAAACATATTATTCTATAAGTGAGCAACAACGATATTCTATGCCTAACAATTGCAGCTAAGTAACACCTTTACCTTAATCCTATAATCTTATGAATATATTCCCTCCTTTATGAAAGTCTGTAAGCTAGCCACTTCATGCCTTTCCCACCCACATCTACACCCATTTTGAATATCCAGTTTCTATACTGCTCTCTTACATCAACCCAATGCTCTAAGTAGACAATAATATTCTTTGATATGAAGAATTTTTATTCCAGTCTGAACCTTGTGAGTCTGCATCCAGAAGCAAAGTCAAGTCAGGAGAGGCCATCATTAAAGTCAACAGCAATATGCACCAATTCACAGACTCTAAGATATCTTCATCTGATTGGGTTCAGCTCAATGTGGGCTGCCTCAGCTTCACCAGGGTGCCCATTGACTGTTTTGCCTTTAGACTCTACACGCATCACAAATTCCCAACAACCCTAGTCCCATTGTGCTAGGTCATGAACTTGAGAACAGTTGACCCACTCTCCTTTATTCCTCATGAACCAGGTCCATGGGTATCAGTAATCAGACACAACCCATCTCTCTATTGCTGCATTTCTCTACCAGGGAGAGTTTCTTCCTGGTTCCTGATTTTTTTCAGCCTCAAGCACAAACCACTAGTTCAAAATTTAAAAATCTAAAGAGTTCCATTTTTTTCATTAATTTGTCAGCAGTCCCTCAGGCAAATCTATTCACCTTTGAATGTCCTGAGCACTCAAAACACTGGGTGGGGCTTAGTTTTTGAAAGTCATCTTTGCAGGCGTGTACTAAATACATTTAAAGATTTTAGTTTTAATGGTTGAAGGTAAGGCTTACAAACTCTATTTTCATACTTCCCAATAATCATTTCTACCAATAATTATGTCAACAATAATAAACAGAAGAAATCAGTATAAACAAAGCAGAATCAGATCCTAAAGTTAATTCTTAAAACAGTCAAATTCAATCCTCATTCATCTTTTTTGTGTGTGTGGCATCACTGCCCTAGAGGGAGTAGGAAACCCAGCCTTACTCTTGGAGAGGTGCTGCTGGATTTGAACCGCCAACACCAAGGACTACAGTTATTTATCTTATCTTAATCCTAATCTATACTATCCCATTGATACAAAATATGGCCTTAGGCCTCTGACTGAATGGGCCAGGGTCAGGCTTGCTGTCAGCCATTTTGACCTTCTGGCAGTCATTTTCACTAAGCAGCTCTGAGAAATTCAAGGGACAACTTCATCCTCTGAGTTCAAATTTTTCATTAATCATATTCATTTTTGCCATTTCACACAAGAATTGCCCAAAACAGCCACCAAACAACATAATCAAAACTTTAACTTCCCATATAATCAGAAAACAACCCAGTAAACTGCATGATTATATCTGACCTTTGGCTAGCCAAAGAATAAAAACTACCATGAAACATTGATCAAACAAGCACTCTTCATCCTCATAATTTGTTTCTTTGATACCCCACTGTGTTAATACCATATTGTGCTTGTCTGGGATGACTAGAGAAACAAATCCACCTACACTCATGCGTGTAAGAGAGAACTTTATACCAAAGAGCAATTGCACACTAAGAAAACTTCCCAGGCCAGTCCAGATCAAGTCTGTAAGTTCGATATTACCCTATATTAATACTAGTCATAAATTCCTCTTTACACTCACGCAGCGATGCAATGATGCTGAAAGCAGGAAAACCACAGGCCAGTAGATGGAAAATCTTAGGAATCCAATGGTGGTGGAAGCATCTCAGCGCTGGCGTGGGTCTCTACATGCCTCCCCCAGCTCCAGGGCTCTGGCTTTATCAGCGAAGCTCCGTGTCAACAGGAATGTCATGAAGAGAGTGAGTGTATCTGGATTTCGGTGAGCTATTTATCTCCATTTACCTCCAAATGAAGTCAGCGAGCTACACCTGATTGACAAGCTAAACTCTACCCCTTCACTTTTAAATCTCAAGTTAGCATCAGATTATTTAACTACCACACTGTTAGAATCTTTATTATATCTTTTTTCTGTTGACTGAGGGTGTATTTTACTACACTTCCTCTAATTGTGGAAGATGCAGGCATAAGGTATAAATTTTGGTTCTTTCTTATTTTCTGATGTGTGCATTTTATTGCTATAAATTTCCCTCTGAGTATTCTTTTGCTGTATCATAAAAGTATTTGGCATGTTTTCATTCTTATTTGCTTCAAGAAACTTAAAATTTAATTCCAAAAGTTAAAAGCAAATTTAATTTTTAATTTGATTAACATTTAATATCAATTTTTAAACATAAATTTTAATTTTAAAATGTTTTCAATTACCCATTAGTTATTTTTTAAAGCAAGATGCCTTTCAAGTACCATGTATTTGATTTCTGAACATCATAAATGAAGAAACAATAACCATTTAAGAAGCTTAAAAAACTCCAAAAAGGATATATCCCCCCCAAAAAAGTCAAATGACATAAAATAGTAAAAAAATTCCAAAAAGAATAGGTATCAATAAAGGAGAAACAGTATGAATATCTTTCTTGAACTCATAATTATTAGCTCGCTATTTCCCCCAACCCCCTCTGATGTGACCCTAAGACACTATTAATATAGGTACTGTCTATAGATTTACCCATCCTGAATATCTCCTGCAGAAATATATATAGGCAACAACGCAAAATAAAACCAAGAAAAACTTAAGTAGAAAATAAAGCTGTTGTTCTCTATCTTTATCGAGCTCCTTTTCAGTTGGTTTGTCTTTCCTCCAGGTTGTTGTACCGAAGTCCCCAACTGTTATTGTAGTATTGTCTATTTCTCTTTTCAATTCTATGAGTCAGATTGGTGTATTTTGAGGGTTTCTTAATGGGTACATAGAAAATTACAATGATTGTGTTTCCATGTTCAATCACCCCTTTAATCTCTATATAATGCCCCACCCTTTAGTGTGTAATCTAACTGGGTTTTTTTAATTAAAAAAATCATTTTATTGGGGGCTCATACAACTCTTATCATGATCAATACATACATCAATTGTATGCAGTCCACATTTGCACCTTTGTTGCCATCATCACTCTCAAGATACCCTCCCTTCATTTAGGCCCCTGGTATCAGCTTCCCTTATTTCCCCTCCCTCCTCACTTACTCTCCCCCACTAACCTTTAATAATTTACAAATTATCATTATTTTGTCATATCGCACATTATCTGATGTGTCCCTTCACACACTTCCCTGTTGTCCGTACCCCAGAAAGGAGGTTATGCATAAATCCCTGCAACTGGTTCCCCCTTTCTACTCCACCTTTCCTGCACCCTCCCAGTATCACCACTCTCATTACTGGTCCTGAAGGGATCATCTGTCCTGATTTCCCCCATGTTTCCGGTTCCAGTGTATATCCCCTGGTCTAGCTGGATTTGTAAGGTAGAATTGGGATCATGATAGTGAGTGGGAGGAAACATTTAAGAACTAGAGGAAAGTTGCACATTTCATTGCTCCTACACCAGTTTATATGAACTTGAGGGATCAGTTTTCAGGCTTCAAAGAACTAAAAATCATAACATTGTGTGCCACCTTCCTGATATGATCACTGACAACAAATGTGTGCATACACAAATATGGGAAGTAAGCTGATGGTGCCCAGCTATCAAAAGGTATAGCATCTGGGGTGTTAAAGGGTTGAAAGTAAACAAGCGACCATCTATCTCAGAAGCAACAAAGCCCACATGGAGGAAGCCCACGAGCCTGTGTGATCACAAGATGTCAAAGGGATCAGGGATCAGGTATCAAAAAACTAGAAATTAGATCATTATCAATGAGGGGGAATACAAATTGGGGACCCAAAACCCATCAGCAAATTAAGCGATATCTCCTTACAGAGGGGTCACAGGGAGGAGATGAGCCAGTCAAGATACATTGTAGCTTGCTGTGTTAGTCCGGGTAGACTAGAGGAACAAATTTCATAGACATGCATATAGATATAAGGAAGAGGTTTATATGAGAAATAGGACATTAAGAAAGCATCCCAATCCAGTCCAGCACAAAGTCCTAAGTCCGATATTAACCCATATGCCCGAAATCAGTCTATAAAGTCTCCTTCCGACTCACAAAGTCACAGGTCAGTGGGTACAGAGTCCCGGCGCTGGCAGGGGTCTCCCCATGGCTCCTCATTTCCAGGGCTCAGGGTCCATCAACAGCAGAAGTAACTCATTGCTGGCAGGGCTCTCCATCTGGCCGCCCCAGCTTCAGAGGTCTAGCTTCATCAGGGTAAAGCTGTGTAGTCTCTCCGCTGGCTCCTCCAGCTTCTCGGACGCTGCCATCTTGTCTTTTCCATGATTAATTGTCTCTGAGACCAATTCCCAAACACTGGGGGAGATAGCTTCTCATCTTCATGAAGGAAACATCGCGAGATTTCCCAGAAGTCTCAGGAGAAAGCCATGCCCACATAGAGGCCTCATTGGCTACTCAATGGCTATCTCCAGATTACCAGGCTAGACTCTACCCCTACATTTCAATCATAACATTAACATAAGCACATGACTGCCACACTTGCCTCTTCTGGGTATATGCCCAGTAGGGGGATTGCTGGATCAGATGGTAGCTTAATTTCCATCTGTTTAGATATCACCAAATCGACTTCCATAGTGGCTGTACATACCTACAGGTTCAACAGCAGTGGATAAGGGTTCCTGTATCCCCACAGGCCCTCCAAACACTTGTTGCTTTCTGATTTTTTTAATTGAGCTATCCTTGAGGGTGTTAAGTGGTATCTCATTATTTTGATTTCCATTTATCTTATGGCTAATGAATGGGAACATTTCTCATATCTTTATTGGCCATTCAGATTTCTGCCTCTGAAATGTTTGTTCAGGTCCTTTGCCCACCTCTGCAGTGAGCAGTTAGTTTTGTTCTTTTTAGAAGCTATCAGAGTATTGTAGATTTTAGTAATAAGGCCTTCATCTGATTTGTCATTGCTAAAGATGTTTTCTCAGTTGGTGGGCTCTCTTATTACTCTCCTGGTGAATTCTTTCAATGCACACAGGTGTTTTATCTCCAGTATATCCCACTTGTTAATTTGTGCCTCCTCTGTGTTGTGTCCTTCCTGATTTCTGACCCTCCTGGTTTCCGATAGCCTATGTAATTCCTGTGTCAAAGTTCTCAGGTTGATCCCAATTTCCTCATTGATGGCCCTAATAGTCTGAGGTTTTACTTCAAGATCTGTGACCTGCCTTGAGTTTTTTCTAGTACATGGAGTGAGGTAAGGGTCTTGCTTCATTTTTTCTAGCACCACTTGTTGAAAAGGGCATCTGCTTCCCATTTGATATTTTTGGGGACTTTATCAAAGATCAGTTGTCTGTATGCTAATACTTTTATTTCTGGGTTTTCAGTTCTTTTTCATTGGTCTGAGTATCTATCATTATACCAATACCATGCTGTTTTGACCACTGTACCTTTATAATATGTGCTAAAGTCAGGTAAAGCAAACTCTCCCACAGTGTTATTCTTCAAGAGTTCTCTGCTAATTCTGGACTTCTTCCTTCTCCACATGAAGTTGGTAATCATTTCATCTATCATTTTATCATTTATCTTTGAAGCAAGATGAGGGCAATTGTATCAGAATTGCATTAAACTTATATAGTGCCTTGAGTAGAACTGACATTTTTACTATATTGAGTCCTCCGATCATCGAAAATGGGATATTCTTTTGTTTGTTGAGTTTACTTTTGGTTTCTCATAATAGTGTTCTGTAATTTTCCTCATATAGATCTTTTGTTCTTTTAGTTAGATATATCCCTAGATATTTCAATTTGTGGTTGGCTATTGTAAAGGGTACGATTTTTTTTATCTTCCTTTCTGTGGTCTTATCCAATGTGTATAGCAGTCCGATAGACTTCGGATTGTTGATCTTGTATCCTGCCACTCTGTTACACTCCTCTATTGCTTCCAGTACTCCCCTTGTGGAGTTTTGGGGAGCTTCCATAGATAAAATAATATCATGTGCAAATAACTATAGTTTCACCTCTTCCTTCACCAGGAAAATGCCTTTGATGTCTTTTCTTTGCCTTATGCTGCTAGCTAAAATCTCCAGAATGATATTGAAAAAGAGTGGGGACAAGGGACATCCTTGTCTGGTCCTTTCATTCAGTGATATTGTGTTCGTCTTTTTTCCATTGACTACCACCTTGGCTGTAGATTTTTCATATATAGCTTGCATCATCTCGAGAAATTTTCCTTCCATTCCTATCTTCTTGAGTGTTTTAAACAGGAATTGGTGTTGGATGTTGTTGAATGCTTCTTCTGCATCTATCGATATTATCATGTGGTTCTTATAGTTTTTTTCATGTCTAGGTGGCAAATGATCGTAATATGTTGATCCATCCCAGTATCCTGGGGTTGCACCCCACTTGGTCATGGTGAATTATTTGTTTTATATACTTTTGTATTCTATTGGCAAATATTTTAAGCATTTTTGCATCACTGTTCATTAGGGATATTGGTCTGTAGTTTTCAATTCTTGTGGGATCCTTGCCCAGTTTGAGTATCAATGTTATACTAGCTTCATAGAAGGAGTTTGGGAGTTTTCCATCTTTTCCTACGTTTTGGAAGAGTTTGAGCAGAACTGGTGTCAGTTCTTCCCTGAATGCATGGTAGAAATCTCCTGTAAAGCCTCTGATACAGGAAATTTTTTTGTTAGTAACCCCTTGATAACCTTGTCTATTTCTTCTATTGCTATGGGTTTGTTGAGATTCTGTACATTCATCAGGAATAGTCTAGGGAGGTACTATTTTTCCAAAAATTTGTCCACGTCTTCCAAGTTGTTGAATTGATTGGACTACAGTCCTTCATAGTTCTGTGTAATTATCCTTTTGATTTCATTAGGGTCAGGTGTAATGTCCCCTCTTTCTTGCTATTGAAATTTGTTCTCTCCTTTCTTTGGTTATGTCTTACAGCTGTTTGTCAGTTTTGTTAATCCTTTCAAAGAACCAACGTTTAGCAGCATTAATTTCTTTCATTATTTTCTTATTTTCCCTCTCCTGAATTTCAGCCCTGATTTTTATGATTTCTTTTCTTTTTCTATTAGTGGGATTGTCCTACTGACTCTGCTCTAGTTATCATAAATTTTGTGCCAGCATATCAGTTGTGAAATGCTCTTCCTTTTTCAGGTGTGCATTTTTTGCTTTGAAAACTTCCTCTGATAACTGCCTTTGCTGTGTCCCATAAATTTTGATATGTCATGTTTTCATTCTCCATGGTTCCTAGAAATTCCCTAATTTCATCTCTGATCTGGTCCAGTATGCACTCCTGATACAATAGATTGTTATTCATCCTCCAATTACTTGTTCTTGTTTTCTTCATTATCCTTTGATTAATTTCCATTGTTATGGCACCACGGTCTGAGAGATGTCTGTATGATATCAATGTGCTTAAATTTATGTAGATTCACCTTATGCAGCAGCATGTGGTCTATCTTCAAATATGTGCCATATGGGCTTGAAAAAATGTGAATTTTTTTGTATTTGGATAAAAACTGTAGATGTCTATCAAGTCAAATTGTCTAATTGCAGTGTTTAGATCTCTAGTCTCCTTGATGAGTTTCTTTCCCTGTGACCTGTCTTTCTCAGAGAGTGGTGTATTGAAGTCAACCACTATAATTGTTGAGACCATGATTTCTTTTTTCATCTTTTGGAGTGTTTGGTTTACATATTTAGCAGGTCTCTCATTCAGGGAATATATGTCTAAAATGCATATCAGTTCATTGTTTACTATCCCTTTGAGCTTTATATAGTGTCCTGCCTTATCTCTTTTTCTGGTTTGCTATTTCAGTTCAAGTTTATTGAGGTTAAGATTGCTACCCCTGCTTTTTTTCAATTGTTGTTTGCTTGGTATGAGTTTTTCCAGTCTTTGATTCCCAGCCTATTTTCGCATCACTGCCCTGGTGGGAGTGGGAAGCACAGCCTTGCTCCTGGAGAGCTGCTGCTGGATTTGAACCGTCAACCCTGTGGGCCATAGTTCCGCACACAACCACTGTGCCACCAGGGCTCAGCTGTCTGTAGTCTTGAGATGTGTCTCCTATAGGCAGCAGATTGATGGGTTGTGTTTTCTAAGTCAATTTGCTAGCCTCTGTCTTTTAATTCCTGAGTTCAGTCCATTGATATTTAGTGTTACTATCTCCAAGTGTGGAATATGTGATGTCATCTTATACCTTTTTTGTTAAATGTTTCCCTATCTCCCTTTCTATTTAGTGTGTTTTGCATGTGTGTATGAGGGTTGATCATTCTTGAATTCTTTCCACCCTTAAGCCATTCCTATTTTGGGGGTTATTTTCTCTTTTTTGCCTCTGTGTGAGGTTGTTCTATGTGGTGATCTCTTATTTATGATTGGTGAGTGCTGTATTTCTGCCCACATTTGGTCAGGAAGACTCTTTGGTAGGACTGTGTCTCTTCTATCATATTCTGTGAGTTTTTCCTTGTCTGGAAAAACTCTTCTCCATCTATCTTGATAGATAATTTGGCTAAGTAGAGTATTCTTGGGTTTGTGTTATTTTTCGTCAATTTTTGAAATATAGTACTCCACTCTCTCCTCTTCTTCATAGTGTTGTCTGATAGGCCTGAGCAAATTCTTATTTGGAACCTTTATATGAGATTGCTTGTTTTTCCCTAACTGCCCTCATGATTTTCTTCTTTTCCTCAGAGTTGGGTATTTTAACTATTTTGTGTCTTGGTGACTTCTTCTTGGGATTTAGTCTAGCTGTTGTTCTTTCAGACTCCTGAAAGGTTGCCTAGTTTTCATTCATTAAGCTGGGGAAATAAGCCATGAAAACACTCTAGTCTGACATTTGACTCACGAGCTTATAACTTGCCTACCTCTATAATGGTATGAGCTATTTCCATGCTATAAAACACTCTGTCTATATACATATAAAGTCTGACTTGTTCTGCTTTTCTAGAGAGCCCAACCTCAGACTATCTAAATTTAGAGACCATCTCAAGAATAGATTTGATATATTGAACATGATAGAGCAAATACCAAATGAGCTGTAAAATGAAATCATGGACATCATACATGAAGAAAGTTAAAAGGAAGGGAAAGGAAAAACAAAAAGGCCAATGTGGACATCAGAAGAGACTCTGAAACTTGATCTATAGCATAGAAAAACAAAAAGGGGAAGAAACAGTGAAACAAAAGATCTGAACAGAAAATTCATAAGGGTAGCTCAAGAAGAAAAAATACAACATTATAATGAAATGTGAGGACAGGAGATAAAATATTTAAAATATTAAACAACATTTCTCAAGCTAAAAGAACTAATAGGAAAATGCAAGCCTTGCGTTATAATATTGAGAGAAATTAATTATGAATTTAGAACAACACAGAATTATCAAGGAAAAACAATACAGAGAGTCATTATATTAAATATGTATACTGAGCAAATAACCAGAAAAGCTGACTTATATGAAGAAGATGGCACAATCAGGATTGAGTAGGTATATTAACCACTGCAGATGGCACAACCTTGCTTGCTGAAATTGGGGAGAACTTGAAGCCCTTGCTTATGAAGATTAAGGATTTCAGCCTTTAGCATGGATTAAAACTCAGTGCAAAATAGATCTAGTCCAAAACGGTAACATTACGATAAATGGTGTAGCAGTCATGTGCTCAAGTTAATTTTATGATTGAAATGTAGGGGTGGAGTCTAGCCTGGTAATCTGGAGATAGCCATTGAGTAGCCAGTGAGGCCTCAATGTGGGCATGGCTTTCTCCTGAGACTTCTGGGAAATCTCGCGATATTTCCCTTGTATAGATGAGAAGCTATCTTCCCCAATTTTGGGGAGTTAGTCTCAGAGGCGATGAGTCATGGGAAAGACAAGATGGCAGCATCCGAGAAGCTGGAGGAGCCAGCGG
>PVJH01042122.1:0-14505 GCA_004026705.1 Nesogale talazaci
TTCCAGGGTGGGTGCAGCAGGGCCGAGGAGTGAGTGGGGAGGGGAGAAGAGGGGATGAGAGGGTGGGCCTGGGCTCAGCGGTGAGAGGGGCTCAGCCAGCACTTGCTGAAGGATCCTTCTCTGCACCCCTCGACCCAGCAAGCCCACGAGCCCCCCTGCCCGCCACGGTACCCTTCAGGCCTGGGGACAGAGACACAGGACACGCCAGGACGGGCCGGGGGACTCCGCACCTGTAGGCTCTGTGTCCCTGGAATCGGAGAGTCGGGGCGAGACCTCGGGG
Source organism: Nesogale talazaci (assembly GCA_004026705.1). NCBI lineage: Eukaryota > Metazoa > Chordata > Mammalia > Afrosoricida > Tenrecidae > Nesogale > Nesogale talazaci. The sequence goes on from PVJH01042122.1 coordinate 281, forward strand.
CCCTGGCTGCTGGGACAGGGAGGCAGGGCTGCGGGCAGAGCAGGAGCGGGATGGGGTCGGAGGGATGGCCAGACCATGGGAGGCAGCGGCAGGGCGCAGAGGCGGACGTGTCTAAGACACGGCAGGTGAGTGACGACGTGGAGCGGTTGTTCAGGGAGTTCTAGGGATCTCCGAGGTCTGTGTCCGCAGAGGGCCTCAGGCGGGCCCCCAGAGACGGCCAGGGCTGCCCGGCGAGGGCCCCATGGCTTCACGACTGGCCTCCCCGTCCCCACTGTGGAATGAGGGTGTCCCACAGGGTGGGGCCTGTTCAAGCCCTGCCCTGAACCCACACCCAGGCAGGCCCCTCCTCACCCCACCGGGCGGCTAAAAATAAAAGCAACGATAATTTCCCTAAATGAAACCTCCACTTAAACACTTAAAAAGCAATAAAAACTCAATTTTCTTTCTCTCAATTATTTTACTTATTCCATTTTCCAAGAGGTTCACCCTGTTATGAAGATGTATTTTTCCCCATCAGCGGAGACGTTCTCCGACATTACTCAAACTGACTCAGCTCCCTCTGCCAGGAGGGTCGCCTGGTCTCCGCGGCAACCGGCTGTTGGCAAGGACCGGCCACTTCCGCCACCCTCACCGCTGCCGCCAACACTGGTGGGGACACCTGGAGGAGGGGACAGTACCTGCCTCCTCTCGCTGACCCCTGCCTCAGTTTCTCACCTGCCGGCTCTGTCCAGCCCCCACCCCCACCCCAAGCGGTCCCCTGGCCCTGTGTCTCCCCTGCAGTCCTGTGCCCCCTTCCACCACCCACCCACCCCACCCTCCACTCTGAGACGCCCCCGGGCCGGGCCGGGAGCCGCCGGTGGCCCCCCGCGGAGCACAGGCCGGGCTCTCCGTCACACGGCCCTGACACTGGGAAAATTAGGTTTCCCGATGTCGTTAGTGCTTCCTGATCGGCTCCATTTGTATCTCGCCCGCCCGGTTGCCTCGTCTCTGCTAATTGTTTTCGCTCCTTCCATTTTTAAACTGCTGTCTTGTTGGCTTTTAATTTTTAATTATGGCTGCCTCCCCTTCCTTCCTAATTGGTCCAGCCGCCGGCACCCCCCCTCCACCAGCTCCCCAGGTCTGTGGCTGCAGTTGGGTCCCTCCTGCGGGACTGAGACCTGGCCCCCACCCCACCCCTACCCCCTGCCCCATCTGCCCCCCTGGGGGTCGCGGCTTTCTGCGGGGTCTTGTGTATGTGTCCCACACACCTGGCTTCTAAGACAGGCCATCCTCCAAAGACAGGCTGGGCCCCCGCTGGGCAGGGCCGTGGGTGCAGCTGGATTTGAGGGACCCGTGTGAGAACGACTTCTGCTGTCATGGGAGGGCTGCCTGGGGCAGGCGGGGGCATGGGAGGGGGCATCATGTCCTCCCCACCTCCCAGCCCCGGCCACCATCCTCGAGGCCCTGAGTGCCTCTGATATCTGACCATCAGCACTCAGCACTGCCCACCCAGGCCAGCCTGAGGTCTCCTAGCTCAGAGCCGCGCTGAGCCCCACACGGCTGCCCTCCTGAGAAGTGCCCCCACCCCCCGCCCCAACTCAGCTGAATCCTCTGCAGGATTCTCTGGCTGGGTTCCTTCTCCTGTCCCCGCTGTGCACGGACCTGTCCAGCATTCACACAGGTACCCATGTACCCCTCTGTCCGCACATCTATCTGTCTGTCTGTCCATCCAGAGCCTGCCTGCTGGCTCCTGCCTTGACTTCCACAGCTCCCAGGGTCTGTCCAACCTCTGCTCACCCCTCGGCGTCTGCCCCGGGCCTCTGGGGTGTCAGACTCCCCCGGGGACACAGCAGCACCTGGGCCTCTCCGGCACTCGGCTTGTTCACAAGCAACAGAGCAGAACCAACTTCCCGGGAAGTTTCGGAATCAAACCCACACGCCTTTCCCTCCCAGACCTCTGAGCTCCAGGTGGGCGGCCTCTGTTGCTGGAAGTGGTGGACAAATCCCCACCTGTCTGAGCTTCCGCCTGCAGAATGGGAGCAGTGAGACTGCTGAGCTCCCCCAGCCCCTCCACCGGTGACGTCTTCCCCCGGGGTTCAGAAGTTGGCCTCCCCTGCCACCGAATCCCAGCACAATCCTACCTAGGAAGGGGAGACAGAGAGCTGCCCCCTCCAGAGGGACAGGTCGTGCCTTTGGCTCCGGGTAAAGCAGAATTCGAAACCAGGACTGCAGCCAGGGGGTGACATGGGCAACACTGGGCCTGATCACGCAGGTCAGCTGACAGTGTGCTGGACCCATCATCCCCGTAGAGACTCTGAGGTTCACAGGGGAAGATTTACAGGGTCACTGCTGAGTCCTGGTCCAGCAGGGGCTTGGCCTACTGGCTTCTCCAGCCCCCCTGGTGACCGGGAAACAGGCTCCCACCTCTCCCTGGGTCTGGGCAATCAGTGAATTCCCCACAGTCCACAGTGATCACCGAGGTCTCTTCGTACTTGGTGACCTGCCCCCGTCAGTTTGCTGCTTGGGGACGCAGGGTGTGGCGGAGGGTACCCTGTGTCAAGCACAATGCTCACGTTTCTTAGGGACGGAGGAGGGGCCATGGCCACCCCACGTTGCAGAGGGGAACCTGAGGCACAGACAGGGCCGGCCATCCTCCCAGGGCCCCAGACCTGGTGCCATCCTCCCTGTACCCCAAGTGAGGATGGACTCCCCGTTAGCCTGCCTCTTCCACGGAGCCCGCCAGAGCCGGCCTGGGTCAGCCCCATTCTCTCCCACCTTCCTCCAGGCTAAGCCCCGACCTAGCGACCTAGCGCAGGGCCTGCCTCCAAGCGGGGGCATCTGTCTCCCGGGCGAGGGACCGGGCGCATTGGAAGCTCAGGGCAGTGCGGGCCGGGCCGATGCTGCAGGGACTCCGGGTCTGGCCAGGTCTCAGGGCTGCGTGCGCGCGCGCACACACTCACATCCCCGCCCGCGCGCAGCCCCCGCGGCTCGGACGCGCGCGCGCACGTTGGCACCCGAGGGCTGGCGGGCACCGGCGCGCGGCAGCGGCGGCGGGCCGTGCCCCCTGGACGGGCGCATACGCGCGGAGCGGCCCGTCCCCGCCGCAGCGCAGCCGCCCCCCGCCGCCGCCGGCGCCCCGAACGCGAGGAAAAAGCAAACAAAGACGTATTGGTTTCTGCTCTATTAGAGGCGCAGGAGGGGGGAAATCAATGTTTAGTAAATGGGAAAAGAGAAAATCGTTCAGGAAAGACAGTCTCTCTCTCTCTCCAAGGCGGAGAGGGCTTCGCAAGCGGCACCCGAGACACCCCGGCCGAGGAATGTGCAAGCCAGTGGCAGGGGCGCCCGCCGAGGCACCCCCATCCAAGGTCGTCAGCGGCTGGGGTGCGGTCGGAGCCCCCCCCCCAGCCTGCGGGGGGGCCAGGACACGTCCCCCTGGACCCCACCCTCTCCCGGAATGCACGAGTCAGCCCGGAGGGGGAGGAACAGGACCGGGTGGGGGCGGCCTGTGGACAGGCTACAGAGGCCCAGTGACCAGGGGAGTGGCCGCAGGTCCCTTCTAAGGACATCGGTGTGGCGGGTCCTGCCATTGCGACAGAGGGAGGGGGTGAGACTGGGGTGCGGAGTGGAGGGGAGCTGAGAGCTGGGAGCACTGTTGGTGGGCGAGGTTTCTGTCCACACCCCTTGCAAGCTCCGTCCCTCCAAGCAGGAACTATACAGAAAAGTACAGCTGCAGACAGGGGCTACCGGACACCCCCACACACACCCAGGCTAGAGACGGGCTAGCTGAAGCCACGTGCTGCCCGCCAAAGACCCTCCTGTTGAGGCGGTTGGGGCCCATCTCCCTGGAGGGCTGGGAGGAGCCCCCACACATACCCTGCGTCCCTCGTGGCTGGCGCCCAGTGAACTTGGCTGGGCAGGCACACGGGCGGAGCCTTGGTACTCTCCATTCATCAAGGCGCAGCGGGCCGTGTGGGAAGTATTGAATTTTAGCCGAAGACGAATGACAAGACAGGGGTCTCCTTTACACATGAATTATATTCTGCTTTCTGCTGGCGCGTGCCTGCGTGTGAGCGTGGGCGTGGGCGTGGGCCTGAGTCTGTGACCCCTTTCCAGGAGGGGCAGGCTCCCACGGGCAGGCATGGGTGTGTATGAGTGCAGGAGGGTGGCTGGGCTGGATAGAGAAGACAAGCAAGGCTGGAATACTTGCCTGGGAGGGGGTGCAGCACCTTTCTCCTTCTTGTCACTTTTACCCAGGCACAGGGAAATGAAGACTCAGAGAGGAGAGGGGACCTCCCTAAGGTCACACAGCAGGAGCCTGGGACCAGGATTCCTGGTCATATTTGAGACCAAAGATGTTTTTCCAGGGAGTGGGCCGGGTGGAGAGGGTAGAGGAGGGGGCTATGGGAGGTGGTAGACTGAGGTTCCCAGGGCACACGTCAAAGGAGTCCCTAGGGCATGAGTCAGTCCTTGGATGGGTCTGGATTCATGGGGTGGGTTAGGGGGCGTGTGTCCCGAGGACCAGCTCATTCAGCCCAGCCTTGGGGTGGAGAGGGGGGGCCTGGGCAGCAGATGTGGTGGGTTCAGGGCTGGGGAGGGGAGAGAGGGGTCCTGGCCCAGTCCCAGCCCCAGCCCTGCACCCACCCAGGCCCCACTGCGTAGGGCACACAGTAAAGACACAATGCTGCTTTGGTTGAGGCCGAGTCAGAGATGTGGCTAAAGGGACTTCAAGGTGTCATCCGCTGGCCAGGCAGGGAGGAAGATGGGCAGGGAGGGGCTCAGAGAAGTCCAGGGGCAGGGAACTTGAGCCAAGGGGAGGAAGGGCCAGGCTGCAGAGAGCACTGGGTTGGTGTTGTCTAAGGGCTACCAGCTGTGTCCCGGAGAATGCAGACCCTAGGGGGAGGACTTCCAGGCCTGGTCCCTGTGGGTGGGGCCCTTGAGCAGTCAACCCTAGGCACCTGCCGAGTCCTGGAGTGACCATCACTGAGCAGGGCAGCTGCCTTCGGCCGCAGTGTGGTGGAGGCCCGGAGCAGGTTTTGGTCTAGAATGTCAGTGGAGACTCAAACTTGGCTGGCCTCAAGGCCACTGAGCAGCAAGGGTGGGGGCGCATGGGGGGGATGGGGGTAGGAGGATCTTTCTGAGCAGCAAGGACAGCTGCCCTCATTCCGGCCAAGAGGCAGCATCTCTCGGCCTGGAGGCCTGGTTCCAGGTGGGCACTAGGGAGCAGTCCCCTTGATCGCAGGAGGTGTGTCCAGGCCCAAGCCCAGGCTATGGACACCTGAGCCCACTTACCAATGGGGAGCAGGCGCCAGAGAGCAGGCCAAGCAGCTCCCATGCAGCTGACCTGCCCCAACGCCCCGTCGTCTTGCCCATGGCAGGCGGGCTTAGAAGGTGGGGCAACTAGAGGTTGTGAGAGAAAGATTCTGTTCTGAGCCAAAAGCAGCAGCTTATCCCCCCCTTGTGGATAGAAGAAACTGCCGATGTCCCCTGCTGAGACCTTGAGATGGGGGAGGGAGCCTGCAGTTTGCTCACGGAAGAAATAAACACCCCCACCCGACCCCCCAGCTTGAGGTCTAAGGGCCTCTATGAAAACAGATGCAGAATTGCCCTGGTCCTTCCAGGGGGGCCCTTTCTGGGCACAGGCTGCCTGTGGTGGAGATGGGACATGTTTGCCTCCCTGGCCTTCCATAAGCTGACCCTTCCGGGGGTTCCCATCTGCCCCTGTGGGCCTGACCCTCCTTCTCAGCATCCCTCCCTGTGACCGCTTCTCCTGGAGGCCTGCCCTCGGCCCCCAGGTGCTGTTGACTGTCCCAGAGCCAGTGGGAAACACCGCCCATCAGGGAGATGTCCTGCCCACCACTGAGCAGCCAGACACCTCCGGGCAGCTGCCCTGACAGACAGATGGATGCAGCAGCACTGGGACAGTCTCCCTCCGCCCCCCCACCCCCACCCTCCCATCCCCCTCACTGGGTGGAAGATGGGAGGAAGAGAGGGAGGTCAGGCCAGCCAAGGAGGGAGTGGGCGGGGCGGGGGGGTGACTGGAGGGGGAGGTCCACCTTGGGGCCCAGGAAGCTTCCCTCCCTGGCCTGGCCCCAGCAGAGAGGGCCTTGCTCAGGGTTCTCCCTGGATCGGGAAGGCAACGGGGTGCTAGGGCCCTCTCACCTGAGAAGCGAGGCTCAGCACCCTGGAGAGCTCCTGCACGCTCCCCGGGGGCGGTCCATCTGCCGGTGGCCTGGACCTGTATGCTGAAGCGGGCAGCGCAGCCTGGGCACGATTCTCTCTCTCTCTCTCTCTCTCTCTCTCTCTCTCTCTCTCTCTCTCTCTCTCTCTCTCTCTCTCGCTCTCTCCCTCTCTCTCTCTCTCTCCTCTCTACCTCCCTCCCTCCTTCCACCCTCTCCAAAGTTCTCTTTGAACCCAAGCTGTCCCATCCTCTCCCTGAAGAATCGATATTTTCTCTGTCTTCTGACATTTATTTTATTTTGTTTTTACATGCGGGCTCCCAAAGGCTGTAATTTACGGCTAATACCATGCAATCAGAGACAATGGCTGGGCGCCTGTGTGCGGGAGCAGGCGGGCTCCCTGCCAAGTGCCCCCAGGGGCCCCCAGTCATCCCCCCCACTCGCAGGGGTGCCCTGAGCCCTGAGGCTTGCAGTGGTGTCGTGTCCACAAGGGGTGGGGAGGGGGTGTAGGCCATGAACTCAGCCCCTACGGGGTGGGGTGAGGAGCACAAGGATGCATCCCAGCTTGGGGGGGGTGGGCGGTTAGGGGGTTCGTCTGGGCCAAAGAGCGGACAAAGGGGCTATGGGCTTCCTGGGGGGCCCTCCAGCTGCAGAGCACCCCCTACTGGTAATGCCTTGTTGCCCGCACCTGTTGGCGCCCTTCCCACCCCCTCCGCCTTGGCTGTGTGGTGCCCGAGTAGCTCCCGCTCTGTAATCCATGGTGCTCTTACACTGTGTCAGTGATTTAAATCCTCTGACTGAGCTGGTGACAGCGTAAACGCTGCCATCCGCTCCCCATCCCCGCCGGGCTGTGCGGGGAGGGGGGCTTGGACTCCGAGGTAAGGTTCAGACAGTATTGTGCAAGCCCGAGAGTGGCCAGGCTGCAATTCCAGGCCCGTCGTCTGGAGGATCAAGTGCACCCTCTACCCACACCCCCCACCCCACCGCACCTCCAGGAAGATGAAGCCCACCATAAATCCCCAGGAAACAGAGCATCTACAACCCTCTCAATTCCACCTGCCCGCAGGTGAGAGGCGGCAGGCAGGGTGGGGGCAGGAGCTGGCGCCCAGCAGTCCCTCTCTGCAGCTCTGCAGCCTGGGACAGAAGGGAGCTGGGCATGCCTTACACAGCTCTGTGGACTGGGACCCAGCCGGGCCCGAGGATGCTGGTGCCCACTGGGACCTGCTTGTACCCCCTCCTTCCTCCGAGGGAACCTTTGCTGCCCCCCATCCCGCTCCCTCTCATGCAGCCCCTGCCTGTCTCAGGAGTGTCCCTGAGTCCCATGGTCTGGGGGTCCTGGTGGGCAGGGGGCATTCTGAGAGCAAGGCTGACTCCCTTTCTAGCCACGATTACAGGGGGACACAAAGAGTCGGGCGGGGGTGGGGGGCAGAGCGGGGGTCTCAGCACTGGAGCGGGAGGGTTTGTGTGGGCCCAGCATTGCCTGATTCCCTGGCTGCAGGGTCCCCAGACCCTGCAAATGGGTTCACAGAAGAACAGACTGTGTCCTTGGGTGACCGCTGCCCTGTGGACTTCAAATGACTGCTTTGTCAACTATCAGAGACTCCCTTTTCTAAAAGGACCACACTCACCCACAACCACGGAGTGGACGCCTGCTCACAGACACGGCACGTCTGCCCTGTGTGTTTCCCAGACCATCACTCTGTACAGGGACAGAACGCTTCTCTTTCTCCCCGGGAGTGACTGGTGGTTTCAAACTGGTGACCTTGGAAATCACAGTCCAGGGGCCTCGTAGGTTTCTGGGGCTGGAAATGGAGCCCTGGGGGTGCATTGACCTCAGGCCTGAAGGTGAGTGAGGACTCCAGACCCAGGGGTGCCGGTCTTAAGTAAGAGCGGGTGTGCTTCTTGGGAGGGAGATGCCGGGGAGGGAGGAGGCAGCCCAGTCTTGGAGGGAGCTGGGGAAGAGACGGGGTCCCCTCACCCACCCCCGATGGCAGAGGGACAGAACAGTGGTCTGAAGGAGTTACCCGGGGATGACACTCCTGGTGTTATGCAAGTAGACAGGAAGCTGCACCCCCCCTTTCCGAGGGCAGAGACGGAGACATGCTGGGGTCAGTGGTTTGCCAGTGGCTGAGCTGTGCCCAGGTCCAGGTCTGAGTCCTGCGGCCACCTGGGGCTCTCTGCCAGCCAGCGCTTGGGCTAAGCTGGCCGTGTAGCACGCAGCCTCCTAAAGCCCTGCAAATCCCTCCCGGACGTCAGACGTGTCAGCGGAGTAATTAAATGATTGAGTGAGCAGGGCCGGCCACTGGAACCGGGCACCGGCCACACCAGGTGTCCTTCCAAGTGGTCACATGTCCCCCGTCAGGGCTCCACAGGCGGCGTCTGGCAGGAGGGATCTGTCTTCCAGCCAGGATGGGAGTCTGCCTGTCTCTCGGCCCTCCATTCAAGGGCCACTGGAGAGGTGGGTGTCTGGTCCCCTCAGAGAGCCTGCAGGGCCACCCACATTGTCCCCCGGAGCTCAGCGTCTGGAGGGGCCGGTCCTGGGCAGATGGGTGGGCACAGACTGGGGCTGACTTCTCAAGGGCCTGCTTCACCTTGAACAGGCCCCGCAGAGGCCGGAGGCCTGCCACAGACCTGAGTCTCGCTGGCTGGGTTGGCACACCGGCCCCTCCCCAGACCCACAACCCTGACTCAGCGCCCTAGCCCCGCTCCCCCGCCCCTACACACCACCTTAATGACTTTTTAATAAATTGAAAAATTGTTTCAATACCAAACGTGATCCCGGGACATCGTTCGTGACTGCATTGAGCTCAAGTCAGAAGCTTTGCGTCCCCAAATCCGGCTGATTAATAATTACAAGGAGCCAGTCGTCTTTACTGTAATGTGTTTAGGAAAACTGATGGATTTAATTTTTTTATCGGCCGAAGTAAGAAAATGTAATCTTTCCCAAAGTCTCTACTACAACAATGCACCATAATTAGTTTCTCTGGAAACAGGCATAATGGGACGGAACAATAAATCACTCCTCCTTTCCCCGCTTCCCTCTGATGGGGAGAGATTTCCCCCACCATGGGCCAGGGAACAGGACGGAGACCCCCAGCTTCTCACAGCCCATCTATGGGCCTGGGGCTTGCCCCACCCTCCCAGGGTCTTAGAGTCCCAGCCCCCTGCCCCAGGCCCTCGCCTGGCACCTCCCAGCACCAGGACCCAGGTTCCAGGCCAGCGGCCTCTCCTGCCTCCCTGGAGGGCAGCCCTCCATGCACAGCCCTGGGCACCTCCTCTGCCAAGGCAGCCAAGATCACATTCCCTGGAGGGGCCGGGGTGGGCCAGATGTTTAGGGGGTCCCAAGAAAAGAAAGAGGCGAGCAGAGGGGAAGGGTGACCAAAGTGTGTCTGGGCTTGCTCATTGTCTCACACAACCCCTTCCTCAGCTCAGGCTGTGTGAGAGAGCAGGGGGCAGAGAGACAGCAGAGAGACAGGGAGGCATCTCTCATCCCCCACCCCCACCTGGGCCCGCGCCCCGGGCAGGCTCTCCTGTCAGAAACTTCCCAGGGAGCCCTCTCCTCTGGCCAGTGCCCTGGCCGCAGCCCACACTCGGTAATGACAGGATAATTGTTTGTTGTATTGATCACGGCCAGCCTTCGGTGTCCGGTGATGGATGGTGTGGGCAGAGCTGCACTGCCCCGGCCTGGGCACCCTGACTCCCGGGGGACCGGGCTGCATTTCACCGCACCCCTGCACGGCCCCGCCCAGCCCTGGCTGATGACCTGGGGACACACTGGAGGTGAACCCACACCCAGAAGAAAGCAGACGCGCCCCCTCACCCCAGCTCCAGATGTCCTGCAGCCCAACCCGGGAGGCCAGGCCCCAGAGGACCCCCATTCTGGTCGGAGAGTGTGTGATTCCAGCAAGGCTGTGCAGACCAAGAGGCCCAGCCCACCCAGAACCATGGGGGCCCCTCCTTTGTCCTGAGCTCCCATCCAGGCTCCCTGATCCAGGACCCCAACTAGACCCACCTCTCCTCTCAGGAGCCTTTGAACTCTCCCAGCGGGCTCCCACCCTATCTCCCCAATTCCAGCACTCACCATGCCTAGCCTCCCTTTCCACAGGGCTCCTCAGGCACAGGATGGACTCCCAGGGTCTGTCAGTCTCACACCCCCCCCCCCACACACACACACCTCTCTGGTCTTCCTGAGGGAAAGTTTGGCTCAGCAGTATCAGGGACCAGAGCCGAGAAAGAGCAGGAGGCCCAGGTGGGCTGCAATCCCTCAGGACTGGGCAAGCCCCATCTCAACCTTGTGGGCCTGGCCAGGACTGGGGTGTGGAGGGCTGGGGAAGGGAGGGGGGTTGCCGCCATGGCCAGTGCTCAAACCCCCCCGTTCTCCCTGATCCCGGGGTAACCGGCGGTGGGGCTTTGTGCCCAGTGGCGGCAGCGACACAGCACGTGTGAACCGTGGCTTCACAGCTTTCCAGGGTTCCCCTGCCCCCAGCCTCAACCTCAAGGGCAGCCAGCGGCCCAGCCCCACTGCGCTGTCCGCCTGGGTCTCAGGGTGAGGGTGCCACCAGACCGCAGCGGGGAAGGATTCAGACCTCCGTGCCTGTACAGCCCTAACCCAGCCTGGGGCGGTGACCACAGCCTCACCGGCCAGACCGGAGGGTCAGTGCTGTGTGGGCCTTGAGGGCAGCCGAGAAGAAGCCATACCGAGAGGCCAGCCCTCACCTGGGTCAACCCAGGGGGCTGTCGGCACAATCATAACCAAGGGTGGGGACTCGTAACAGGAAGTCCCAGTGGAGAGTCCTGGGTGGGGGCCCCTGGGGTGGGTGCCGGAGGGTGATCACCGCCAATGTGTGGCAGTGAGAGGGACTGGCAGGCCTATAGTATGTCAGGCGAGCATCGCGGACGGGGACCGTGGGTGGGTGGGTTGGTGGGGGACACAGCAGTCTGAGCCACTGCAGGAGGCAGGGGGCTGAAAGCCACCTCTCGGGGCTGGCCGGCCTGCTCTGGGCCCAGACTCCCTGCACGGTGACTGGCGCGGACCCGGACGGACTCCCGGGGGAAGGTGATTAATTACCTCTGCTGGGGCTGGCCAAGTGTCTGCTGAGCTCTGCTGCGGCCGGCCCTCCTGACCCAGGCGAGACTTCCCCGGGCATAGGTGCAGCGCCAGGCCAGGGGTTTTCCAGATATGCCAGCCTCAGAGGCCTCTTAATTTGTGGCATTGCCCCACCCCCACCCCCTCCGAACGCAGCCCCCACTCCTCCTGGCCGCTGGCTCCTCCATGGCGGTGTGCTGGGTGGCGGCGCAGGGCTGGGCAGGGAGACAAGGCATCAGATGGTGTTTGCCTGCGTGCGCTGAGTACAATATGGAGATGCCCGTGTCTGCGCTCTCGGCGGGGACGGGACAGCCGGGCCGGGGGTGGGGCCCAGACACTTGGCCGTCTCCTCTTGGACGCTCTGTGTGTGGGTGTCCAGGAAATGGCCTTTGGCTTGGTTCGCGGACACCACTGCCCACTGCCTGCCCGGCCACGCACTCCCTCGCCTGGCCGCCGGAGGCACCGTGGCCTCAAACACACGCCTGCTGCCCCCTGGGAACCGTTCCTGATGGACCGATGGACAGACAGATGGACAGGTGGAGGAGACAGGTCAGGACCCAGGCAGAGCCGTGAGGATGATTTGAGAAGGATATCTGGGTAAGATAAGAGCACAGCACCTCTGGCCACAAGACCCAGCGCTTCCAGCTGACCCCGGTCAGGCACGAGAGGCCACAGTCTCCCTCCCTGGAGGAGCCCAGGCCCCGCCTCACATCCAGTTCCTCCCTCTGAGCTCTCTTTGCCCTGGAAGGCACGGGGGAAGGTTTTACTAGTTTTTTTTTTTTTTTTTAAGGCTCTATTTTGTTTTTGCTGAGTCTGCATTTTGGTCATATCCCCCCCCCCACCCCCCCACCCCCAGCTCTGCTCTGAGGGAGGAATGCCTCCCTTTGAAAGTAGAACTGAGCAGGAACATGGATTGCGGCAGGCAGGCCTGATGAGCAAAGCATGGTCGTTAACATGATAAAAGTCACTTTGTCTGCGTGTAAAATTCATTTTTCCCCATTTAGCACATGGTGCATTTGCATCCGCTGCAGATCCCGGGCGCCGTCCCCTCCCGAGGACGCCCGCACGCGGCTGCTCCTCTCTCTTCCCAGCCGGCCCCGAGGAACCTTGAGCCTCTCCCCACCTTCCATCTCAGGCCAGGCCCTGTGGGGAACTGACTGGTGGCCCTGATGAGTCCTCCCCGCCCCCAGCTTCATCTTTGCCCCGTGCGTGCATTCACTGGAGGCCCCTGCCCAGCCACTTGCCCCCTCCCTTCCCCAACCCCCTCACCCGCAGGGTTGAATGCCAGCAGGGCTGTGGCAGACAAGGGGCCTGGAGTTCCGTCGGCCATAACGCCGTCTCCCCAGCAGCACAAGGACGGGCTTGAAGGGGCAGGATCTGAGCCCGTCCAGCTCTGTTCTTCCCCGGAGCTGCCGCTGCTGCTCAGCTCAAGCCTTGCACTCCGCGGGCACCCAGCCCCTGGGCAGTGCTGGTGGAGGCCGAGGGACCCAAGGAGAGACAAGGCACCAAGACCTGTGGGCCGGGTGCCCATTGGCCGGACGGGAGCATGTTTGGGCACACCATTCCCAGAAGCCCCTGCGGCAGCTGCTTCCCACAGAGGCTCCAGGGAGGAGGGGGGCCTGGGCAACTGGCCTCCAGGACTGGGGGCGGCCGTGGATCGGATTCACCCCAGGGCCTGCAGGGGGGCGGGCAAGGGCGGGACCTGAAGCTCCCCTTCAACAGATGCTGCTGGGGGCCATGAGAAGAGAGAGGATAGTCAGGCCCCCAGGTCCAGGCCCCTGAGCACTGAGGCCCTGAGAGGCCGGCTGATGAGGCTCCAGCATCAAACGGCAGCGGCTGAGACAGAGCCCCTGGGGTGAGAGAGGGCTGGGGGCCTGGGAGAGGGGTCAGGGAGCCCCAGAGTGGGCGTGGCCACGGGTCCCAAGAAGAGGGGGAGGAACCCTAGGGACCTTGCTCACCGGGACTTGAGCAGTGCACCAGACCCATGCATCTACCGATTCAGGCCGAGGCTGGAAAGTGCGGGCGCCGGTTCCAGTGAGGCTCTCAGTGGGTCCGGGGCAGTGGGCGGGGCCCCTTGGAGCGGAGTCCGGGGCTCTCCTGGCCAGGGGCCTTCCGAGCTGCCCCTCCTGTAAGGCCTGACACCCACCCTCCGCACCAGCCTATATTCTGCCGCCCCAAGAGGGTCATTGTTCTTCGGGCACCACGGGGTGCCCGGGGCGGGGAGCCGGGCCAGCCCCGGTGACAGGGTGCGGGAGGCGCAGTGAGCATGGCAGGCGGGGCCGAGCAACAGCTGTTCCTTTACTGAAGCTATTTTATCATATTGCCGGAGCTTTTAAAATAATCCCATTTCTGCAGAATATTCCCGGCTAATTGGAGCTGTCTCTTTCTTATTAAACAGAAAGGTTATAAAAATGTGTGTTGAGGGTTTAAGAGCAATGCCGCTCTGCTGCTCTGACTGTTATGACAAGAAGAAACGCACCGGAAGCTGTGCCGGGCGGGGCAGGCTCTGGGGGCCGGGCAGGGCGGGGCGGGGCAGGGCAGGACAGGGCAGGGCCAGGGCCCAGCGGAGACAGGCCGGCCAGCGGGCTCGCAGCGGCTGCCCCGCACACGCGTGAGGAATGGCAGCCTCACCCGAAACAATTGCTCTCTGAGCACTTAGACTGCTGTGACAGGGCTGTCCATCACGCAGGCCTCTGACTGGAGGAACTCGCATAATTTACTGAGAGGCAGAGGAGAGGAGGGGGGCTGGGGGGAGCGATTCCAATTAGCTGAGCCGGGAGGCAGATGAGTTTCCCAGGGCCTCGATGTGTCTGGAGGGTGAGTAACTAGCTACCCCCTCAGCCTCCCAGCGCCCCCCCTACCCCAGCTCCATGACGGGGCCAGCTCAGGAGAGACGTGTCTCTGCCCCAGCAGCCAGGGACCGGCTGGGCCTAGCGCCAAGAGCTCCTCATTTTGCAGGCGGCCCGCAGCCCCAAAGGGCTCCG
>PVJH01042123.1:0-14521 GCA_004026705.1 Nesogale talazaci
TCAACATATAAACAACTCCCTCCACTCCAGGGATGAACAACAGAAATGTGGGCAAAGAGAGACAGTGGAAGGTGTAAGATATTAAAATAGTAATTACAATTTACCATATGTGCACGAAGATGGGGAGGTTGGAGAAGTAGGAAAAAAGATGAGCTGATACCAAAGGCTCAGGCAGAAAAAATGTTTTGAAAAGGATGAAGGCCCCGGTGGCGTAGTGGTTGTGCACGGGACTGCGGCCCACTGGGTTGGAGGTTCAAATCCAGCAGCAAGGCTGGGCCTCCTACTCCCACCACCAGAGGGCAGTGATGCCCAAAAAACTAAAACCAAAACCAAACAAAAGAAAAAGAAAATGATGAAGGCAACGACAAGGGGGAAAAAAATGATGAAGGCAACCTATGTGCAAATGTGTTTGATACAATTGGTGTGTGGATTGTGCTAAGAGCTGTAAGAGGCCCCAAGAAAAAGATTCATTAAAACCAAAGAATGGTAACAGGAAAAAAAGAAAGACTCACCCTATCAAACGGTGGCATATTCAACATAACTGATTGATTCCTGGGTTTAGGAGCAAGAGGTTTCAACCGACCTGGAAAGAAGAGGCCCACAGACAACTGAGCGGGGCCTGGAAGCAACTGCCAGCGGAACATGAAGTCTGAGTAGGGGAGGAAGGGCAGGAGCCTCTCCAGGATGCCCTTGTGTTGCTCTTGGGCCTTCCAAGCTGGTACCCCCACCTTTGAGTATGAGTCCTCGTGCCGTTTCAAAAGGCTGACAAAACTCAGGAAGTTCACTGGGAGGGGAACGGGCATGGGGGCAGGGGAGGGGGGAATCCCAGGTTAAGCAACCCCGTCTCTATGGTGATGGGCCTGGGCCGATCTGACGAGGCCCTGGACTAAGTCCGTTCTTCAGCAGGTATCCTCTAGGCCTAGCTCTACTGAAACCTTGACTTCCATCAGCGTTTCCTGACGGAAGCTTTGTTCTGAATCAAAGCGAGATAAGCGTGCAGGCCGCCAAGCTCAGATGCACACACACTGTAGCAGTGGGGGCTTAAAGACAACGCGGTGACGTTTTTACAATCAGTGACTTCCGACCCTTAGAGGCACCATTGGCTGTAGACTCCCAGGATCCGATGCTAGAGCTGTGGGGGGAAGAGTTACAAAGCGTGGCAGGCAAGGATTTCTGTAACAGAGGGAGGCTGAGGTCAGGCCACGGGGGGAGGGGGGAGGGCAGGCAGGTAGTCAGCTGTGCCCCCGGAGACCTGCAGCGGGTAGGCGGGGAGGTGCCCCGTCATCGGAAGCTGCAGGATGTGGCCTGTCTGCGCTTTGCCGACGTGCTCACGGCCGCACCGATGTCGTTTCACGCAGCTGACTCTTGTGTGTGAGCAACATTTTCTATCCCCTCTTCATGCCAATAAAGTGGAATATTCTTCTTTTCCAAATCTCTCCCTTTATTATCAAGAATTAGCCTCTGCTTGGAAAGCAAGCACTAAAAACAGTTCAGACAGCATCATGATATTATTACTTCCGGCTAAAAGTGGGGGGGGGGACGGGGGGGTTAAATTAGGCACTGAGACAGACGTCGGCTCCCTGAGGGTCAGCACGAAAAGCAGGGCCTTCGTGTCACCATTGCGAGAGTCAGCCCGCGGCTTCATTCTTGCCACGAGCGACGGCGCGGGGTTGGGGGATAAGCGGCATCAGATGGGAAAGACTAAGTCCACGCTCTGCCCCGAGCCCACGGCCACCACGTGCGTCTTCCTGGTGAAGTCGCTGGAGCCGACAGTGACAGAGTACGTCCCAGGGTAGACTTCTATGTAGAGGTCCTTCGACATGCTCTCGGCCTGGAACGAAAAGGCAGTGGAGGCCGTGTGTCCCCACGCGGTCGCCTCGGGCCAGAGTTGTGGTGGCGTTGACAGCAAGGGCTAACCGAGGTCCTGCTTTAGGGGCTCCGCATGGCCACACAAGAGCCCGGTCACCTCCCTGGGTCTCAGGCCCCGACGCCTGGTTCCTGACTTCTCACCTGACAAATGCATCAAGCTCACAAAACAGCCTGGAGCTGGGAGGACTTTGTGAATGTTCAGGGGCCATAGAGACATGATGAAGCACATGCCCGGTTTTCAAAGATTGGGCAGCGGGAGAGGCTCATGCCAGCTGCTTTGGGGTGCCCACGTCTGCAATGGGGCCAGGGGCCCCAGGAGTGGAGAGAAGCTCTCTAACTGTGCTGAACTGCGTTCATTCTCAGGAGGACAAACATTTCCAATGCTGAGAAGACTATGTGTGGAATTCGGCCCCAGAAGCCACCGAGGAGCTAGCTGGCAAAAGTCCTCCCTCTGGGGGGGCAGCTTCTCCCAACTTGCCCCACACTGGAGCCTTCTGTGGTGAGCGCAGCACCCCCTCCTAGGGCAGACTTCACACTCGCCTGGGAGGGGTGCCAGCAGAGCCTGGCGAGGCCTCGCATCTAACGGCAAAAGGGCGAAGTCGGAAACCAGGAGTGAGTCTGGCTGTGCAACCCACGGGCAGAAGCGGTCATTTCCACCACCAGGTCCCGGGGAATCAAACCCAAACGCTAACTTGCAATTTCTCCTAGGAGCAAGACAGGGTCGTTTTGTGAGTTTCCCCCGGCCTCAAAACCTTGAAGATGGGCTGGAAGCCAATTGTTCCCCAAGTTGATTTCTGCTGTCTATCCTACAAAACGAGGGTCTCATCTCGTTGAACTGGTGGGAATGTGTGCAACAAAGATGCGACTGGGGTGGCTGGCTGGTGGAAACCAAGGGAGGATTCAGGAGGGACTATGGGGGCTGCAGAAAGCCTTCTGTTTGGCGTAAAGTGACACATGGGGGCAGTGCACACCTGTGACTCCTGGCTCTGGGGGCCCAGGGCGGGGCAGCTATCCCTATTCCCCAAGGTCACATGTTGGGGCACAACTTGTATTTGTGACCGAGGCAGAATACTGTTAGTTGCTCCCATTCTGGCACAGTCTGAATCCTGGCATTTTTATAGAAAAGTTAAGCAAGTTACCACAGCGATGTGTTAACGTCCCTTTCCTAAAAGTTCTGGTCCTTCCATGTTCCAGAAGTTTCCTCTGATTTGTCAACTAACAAGCACTGCCGCCTAACGAAAACAAGTCTCCGGTTCCTCTCCTCTCCCCTGCTTTTTTTTTCTTTTTTTTCTTTTTTAAATCACTGGGACATCTACAGCGGAATACGGACGCGTGCGGCTCCAACCATCCTGCTCTGAACACTCTCGGCCACACAACCATGGCCATCCTGGGTCCGCATCAGGACTCCCCCTGGCTGATTTTCTCACCGCCAGACATGGAAATGTGATCAGCACCTCTCAAGGACATGTGTGCACAGTGAGACATTCGTGGAAGAGGAGAGCAAACCCTCCCCAGGGTTTCGGAACCGCTCAACCCAGGTGTGTGGGTCGGAATTCCAGGCCCAGTCTGCACTTTGTGAGCAGGAAGGTCAGGCCCCCTCCTGCTGTGTGGACAGATGGGGAATTCTAGCAGGCAATGGTGCTCTTCCAGCTGGGCCCGAGGAGCCCAGATGTGAATGCCTCACATTCCTGCCGGCCACAGGCACACAGAGCATCTTGGGAGCTCTGAGGAAAGGAAGAACAGCAAGGAAACAGCCTACACTGACCTCGGAGAAGGGGGGAGGGAGGCTGTACTCCTCTCCCAGTGTACAAATACCACGACTGGAAAACACCACAGACTCTATACAGAGCGCTTCCCTCGGGAAACCTGGCCAAGAGGCGGAAGGCCCTGCAGGGGCGGCGGGAGTTCGATACTCACTGGTTGGGAGGCCGCGGGGTCGCGCTGCGATGCTTGATTGTGGCCTTCAAGCCCAAAGGCAGCGTCTTGTCCCTGAGGAGGCAAGTAAAATCACTGACTGCTGGGGTTATCAAGTCAATGTTCTCCGACGTTACTGGCACGTGCCCTCGGCTGGATTCCGACCCATAGAGGACTGACCGACCCTTAGAGGACAGAGACCAGCTGTCCCATCTGGTTTCCAAGGTGGTAATCTTTATGGAAGCACACCGCCACATCCCGCCCCCCGGGTTTGAACTGCCATCCTTCCTGGTAACCAGCCAAGCACTTAACCATGGTGCCACCAGAGCTGCTCCGACATGACTAGGAACTAAACAGCAAGGTCAGTTTCTTATGAAGTTGTCACCTAATGTTGGCTGGGATGACTGATGGGCGTTGGATTCAGGCAGAGCTGGGTTTGAAGTCCCTCGCAGCTTACGTGAAGAATCCAGCCCCAAGTCAGATGCCTGCACCCACTCCAGCATTCTTTCCCTCCACCCCTCCATCCTAACTCTGCCCAGTGCTCCCCCACCAGAGAAGTCAACTCGTGGATCAGACTGGACTGGAGTGTGCAATCTTTGAGGGCTCTGGAGGGAGTTTTGAACAATACCAAACCCAGGCCCAACCTGCCTTATGAAAACCACAAACAACTCTGCCTGTTGAATCAGCTCGACAAGTCGACTGGCTTTGCCAAGAATGACACAACGGGAGGTGAAATTGTAACGGGGGTGGGGGTGGGGTGGGGGGTGGTGTTGGGGGGGTTGTGTGACACCCGTCACGTTGACTGTCCTTGTTGGTGTTAGGTGCTGCCGGTCAGCTCTCTCAGACCCCATGTCACCCTCATCCTGGGGACTGGGGGCCACGCAGCCAGTTCTCTTTGTTGGACAACGGCCCTCTCCTGGACCACAGGGGCATGATGAGGCGGACGACACATGAAGATGCAAACTCGCCACAAGTCTGGTGGTTCACATCCACCAACAGTTCCCAGGGAGAAAACCGAGGCTGTCTGCTCCTGTCAGGATGTCACTGTCTCAAGCACACCAGGGGCGGTTCTCGTCTGCTGAGGATTGTTATGACTCGAGATCGACTCAGTGGCAACCAGCTTGATGTTTTTGGTTTCGCTTACACAAGCGTGGCTTCCTTTTCTTGGTACTGGCCTCTCCTGCTCGTGGGTCCAGAGTCAGGCAGGCAACGGTTAGATCTTTTTTTTTTTTTTTTTTAGGCATCACTGCCCTCAGGTAGTGGGAGTAGGAGGTCCAGCCTTTGCTCCTGGGAGCCGGAATTGAACCTCCGTCCCAGTGGGCCGCAGTCCCGCGCACAACCACTACTCCACCGGGGCTCAGCCCAGATCTTGAGGATAGTAATTGATTTGTTGAACGAGCCCTTGTCCTTGCACCTATTTTTAAAAGCTCTTGGGCCCTTGGGGAGCCCTGTAGCACAGCGGTGAGGCGTTCTGCAAATTCAAACACCGACAGCCTCAGCAACCCCACAGGCCAGGTCTACGCTGTCCTCCAAGCTCCAAGAAGGCCTACAAGCCAAGGGACCTGCTAATTATCACCTGCCGTATAAGTACAATATTATTCAAGATCATTTTTCTGTTCCCAATGATAGAAGAATAGAAGGAAAGCTCTCTGAGTTGGCCACAATCCCTTGGGCCAGGAGGGACAGGCTCACCTGAAGACCCACTCCACGTCACGCTGACTGCTGCAGTCCCTACACCTTGACACAACACTGCCATCCTGGGCAGCCCGGTGCACTCGCTCATGTTTTTTTTAACTTGCTGTCGGGAGCACAGAGAGCAAGATGTGCCCCCAACCAACCGCGTCTACAGGCCGAACTGAGTGATGCTGGCGGCATTCGGGCAGGGCCACCCTGTTCGGATCTCCTTGTCCAAACTGGTACTTGGCCATCAACGCGAGCTCCCTCCCCGCCAAGCTCCTGCTCTGCCCTTTCAAGCGGTCTGGTTAACTTGAGTCCACCCATGCTGTGGACACTTCTCCAGAACGGGGCAGTGCTCCCGGCAGACTCTCTGCTGAACACGCCAACTCGGCGTTGGGCTCCTGAATATTGTAGGTCTCATTTAAAAATGACCTTGGGGGCTGAGCCCCTGGTGGCGTAGTGGTTGTGCACGGGACTGCGGCTCACTGGGACGGAGGTTCAATTCCAGCAGTGGGGCTGGGCCTCCTACTCTCACCACCGGAGAGCAGTGATGCCCCCAAAACAAAACAAAACAAAATAAAAATGACCTCAGGACGACAACTCCTGGGCCCACATCTCAGGCACACGGGGACGTACCTGACTGCTCCTCGAGTCTGAGCACCAGGACAGCTCCGACTTCCCTCTGTGGTATCGGGACACGTGGGTTGCCCCTCCTTCCTCTGGCACAGATGAATAATATTTCTAGAGAAGTAATGTGAATGACAGGGAAGTCACCAAGCGGTCTAGGTATACATTTAGGAAAAACACACAAACTCAAACTCCTCAGGTTCCTGGGCAAAGTGTGGTTACGAATGGAGGCAAGAAAAGCAAGAGTAAGTGTGTACACACACACCCCTTCCTTGACAGGCACCTGTCAAAGGAACAAAGCCTCACCAGGGAGCCCGGGGAATGGCTGCAGACAAGGCAATGTTACTTGGCACGACTTTGCTGCCATCTGCTGCTTCTACGGGGCAAGCACTCCGGCCATTTAGAGGCGTGCAGGATCGAGGGAAACACTTCTCACAGGTTTGCCCCTGTGTCACATAGGCATCCTGTCATGACACATGCGGATGGACAGGTCCACGTTTATTATCGAAGTCTCAGACATGGGCCATGGAAGAGAGGGGTGCACCTCCCTGGGATTTAGAAAGTCGGCAGCAAATGTCACCCCAGCCCATGAACTACACCGCCCTTCTCGTGCCCCGCGTGGGTAGTGCAGAGAGGTCTCGAATTTAAGGAGTCCTTCCAAGGATCAGCACGCAGATCCATTTTTCTTGTCTGCTTCCTTTCTACCCCCTCGAAGTTAACCTTGGGCCTACCCTTGAGGCTGACTCACGATGAAGACAGCACACACGTACTTGTTTTGAATGCAGCATTGGGACTGTGTCTAAGGCAGGTGACCGCAAGTCTCGGAAGCTCAGGGAAGCACTTCCGGGCACAGGTTGAGGGCAGCTTCCAAGTTGTCAAGGCCGGGCCAGAAGGCTGTGTCTAATTCTAGCTCTAGAAAGCCCGGGGTTCTGGGGCTCCATCCCACAACTGAAATATCAACTGAAAACCAGAGTGAAGGACACCAACTTGCTAAGCCTCAAACCAAGGACAAATATTTCTTTTACTGAGTCATGAACCAAAGTTTGTTTTTTTTTTTTTTTTAAGTTAATCTCTCACAGTAGAGCTGGAGTTAGGCATTCTTCTAAAAGCACTCCACTGAACAAATAAGATCATAAAAATCATCTCCGAAACCTATCTCGTTAGCTGGGCTGCAATTCTTCAGAGTCACTGGAATTTGATCAAAGATGTAGAAAGGTGAGGGAGTTGAGAGCTGAACTTAGGAAACCAAGAAGTGGGACAGAAACAAGGCTCTCTCTCTCCCTGACCTATCAGCGGCACCTTTACATTGAGCCCCACACCGCTGGGAAATGCTAACGCTACTACCAGACCAAACGCACTGCCATCGCCATCGAGCGGACACCAACTCAGGGCAGTGGATGCTGGAGGACAGTGCAGAACTGCGCCGTGGGTCTCCGAGACTGGAACTCTTAGAGTAGAAAGACCCCTCTTCCCCCTCAGAGAGGCTGGTGGTTTCAAAGGCCCCTCTTTCTCCCTCAGAGAGGCTGGTGGTTTCAAAGGGATGACCTTCTAGTTAGCAACCCAACTGGTGACCACTACGCCCCCAGAGGGAAACCATCAGCTGGAATTCCCAGAGGAAAAGAGAGCAGCTTGGAGGCAGGTGATCTCCTTGTCCTTGTGTGCCGGCTGGTGTGCTCCCAAGGTCTTAAAGAGGACCCACCTCTATGGTTTGGAAGAACTCTTTAAGAGGAAGCGGGACCCTAAAACCTATGTTCACCCATTTCCATGAATGTACCACAATGGCCCCCCACGTGTCTGATTGAAGGCAGTATTCTGGTGCTCGTCTCAGTGGAAAGCAAAGACAGGAGCTGTAGGGCTGAAAAGCACTTGGGCAACCTTCCTTTTACAGACATGCAAGGTGAGATCAAGAAACCTACGGCATTTTAGCAAGTGAAGTGACAACACAGATGACTGCTGGGAACCTGATCCTTTCATTATGTCACATGAAACACACTCCCACCCCCAACGAGGGTACTGCACCAGCTTCCTATCATGACCACCTTCGTCCTCCACAAGACAGACCCACAGGGGCATACTTAAAAAGGATGGTACCGGTAACAGCGGGCCTCAGAGTTTATCGTCTAATGCAGGGAATTTGTTTCAGAAACTCGGTCCCAGTTTAGACTGACCCTTGTGTGTGTTTGCTTTTTTAAACTTCACTAGAGTTCAAAATGACCAAACACCGAGACCACGACTATTTGCTCTTGACCCCTTTGGAATTTAGCAACTCAGCATACTGGAGGGCACAGGCCTTTTGTGGCTTTTTCAATGTTGTACACCACCAGCTACCGACCAAACTCACTGTCCACTCTGACTCACAGAGACCCCATAGGACAGAGCAGGCCTGCCCCTTTGGGGTTCCAAGGCTGTCAAACTCTGGGAACAAAAAAACCTCATCTTTCTCCCAGCGTGATTGGTGGGTTCAAACTGCTGACCTTGTGGTTAGCAGTCCAAGACGTAGTCCACGATGCCACCAGGACTCTGTAACACCTATAGGAATGCATTTAACAGGCACTGGTAGTGTAGGGGTTTCATGGTTGGGCTGTCAACTGTTAGGCCAGCAGTTCAAAACCACCAGCTGCTTCTCCAGAGAATGACCATGTATGTAATCATGTAATGAGCTGTGGCCTCAGAAATCCACCAGGGCAGTTCTACCCAGGCCTGTTGGGTCTTTGTGAGCTGGACTCACTCACTGGCATGGAGTTTGGTTTTGGTTTTTAGTCCCTTATCTGATTACAATTGTTACTCATTGTAGGATAAACATATAATCTTCAGGTTTCCTTAATCCCCAAATTAAGGAAAGACTGCACAAATGTAAGGTGGTTCTTGGGCTGCAGGCTCAGCCCAACTTACCCCACACTGACTTGAAGCAAAGTCCATGAATTCAGCCATTGTTTGGAAGGATGCACTGAGGGTGGGGAATCTGTCTTGTCTCTGTTTGGAAGAAGGGGAAGTCACGAGTGAGGTCAAGGATTCTCCTGGAAGAACCAAGTCATTTGGGGAATAGCCTGGATTAAATTGAAGTCAGTCAGTAGGTTTTACTGAGGGGTCCCAACTATAAATGAAGTTCATTGATGGGTAGTTTCTCTAGGTATATTTCATAGCGTTCCTCCAATATCAAATGGTAATTAAAATGTAACCAACCTAAAAAAACCCAAAAAACCAGAGGAACCAACCTGACCCCAGAACTGTTGGTACCTACAGCTAGCCAGTGAGGATACCAGCACACTGTGTAGTTCTCAAAGGCGTTTCCATTCACTATCTGGGTGTTCACTGTCCCTCCAGGCAAGTGAACGAGGATTATTTTGTTCGACGTTTCCGTGCGCCAGCCACGGCCCTGGTCGCCAGTGTGCGGAACCAAAGGCTCGTCCCGGTCCCAGGGACCCTCACCTCTGCCGGGGGGCGGGGCGGGCGCTCGGGTGCCAGGCGCCTTTCAGGGGCGCGCCTCTCCGGGGCAGGAGTCGTCGTCCTGCCTTTGGGGGGCTCCAATGACTGCCAGTTCACCGCTCTCCTCTGGGCGCGCTCCAACACTTCCTGACCCAGCCTGGCCGAACGCTGCAGACTACGTCGGTCCAGCCCGGTCAGCGCCGCGACTGCCAGGCCGTTCTCCATGGCTCCCTGGGCGGGCACACACACAGACACCCGTACGGGCGGTCAGCCGGGCTGCCGCCACCCTGCTCGACGCCGGGCCCCCGCCCGCCCCCGCCGGACTCACTCCCACCCTGGGCGCCCTCGGCTCCCGGCTCCGCTGCCAGCGCGCGCTCCAGCGGCGCAGGGCCGCGGGTGAGGCCGAGAGCGCCGGGCCCTGCCATTTCCGTGGCCCCCCTTCCCCTCTGGGGGGGAGCCCCTCACCCACTTCTCGGGGCGCATGCGCTCAGATCTCTTCGCGAGACGGGCCGAGGACGGCGGGCGCCGGCGCAGTAGACAATTGGCGGGAGGCGGGGTGGGGCGGCCAGCGCCCACCACGCCCCCTGGGTCCCACCACGCCCCCAGGGTCTCACCACGCCCCCAGGGTCTCACCACGCCCCCTGGGTCTCACCACGCCCCCTGGCTCCCGGCGGCCCAGTGCGCGCCCGTTGTCCCGCCAACCGTGGAGCGCAGCAGGGGGCGGGGCGGGGCGGACGCCCGAGTCGCGGTGGCCGCTCAGTCCTCTCCCGACTGCGCGCCGTGCCGGGGGTCTCGTCGGAGGGGTCTCCTCCGCTGTTCGTGTAGAAGTATCTAGCATAACCCCAACGGGTCTGCTGGTGAACCCCCCCCCCCAAACGGCGACAGAAGCCAAAATGGCTCCAGGCGCCTCTCTCTTTTCTGCCAGGCTTGTCTAGTGGGGCACTTGTTTGAGGACCCGGTGAGGGTGCGCTGGCAGGGGACATTGGGAGAGGGCGACTCGGGCCCGCGGTGTGGAGCCAGCTTTGGGCTGGAGGCCGGTGTGGGTGGCCCCCAGGGCGTTTGTCGTTGTCGGCTTCCTCACCCCGGGAGGAATGATGCCTCTTCCCCGGGGAGAAGAAGCCCCTCTTCACGCACGTGGGGATTGATGTGGTGCTTAGCGCGCTCCAGTTTCCAACCACAGCTGACAGGTAAGACTTTCTACTCAGCGGCCAGAGATACATTCTCGGAAAACCATAAGCACAGTGCTACCGAGCTTTTTAAGTTTCTTTCAAGAATAATTGTACCATATTTTATGTAAGGGATTATGCACAATTTCATTCCTACCAATTCTCCACTCTCACCGCTTAGTGACTCAGCACCTTGCATACATCAAGGCGTAGACACCAGGTGAGGGGAGCCTGCTCAGTGGAGCCACTTGAAGGAACACACAGCAGTCTTCAGCTAGTCTCCTCAACTAGTCCTTGGCTAGTCTCCTCAACTAGTTCTGGGCAACACGTCTCAAGGTTGCTGGGTTAGCGGTTCAAAACTACCAGCTGAGTATTAGGGTACTACAATCGCCGCCGCCTGACACTTCTCAAGAAACGATAACCGAATAACATAACTACGGTGGAGTGAAACCTTTCATTGCCCTGGAGACATTTTTCCTTCTATGAAGACAACAATTTTCTTCAAGAACTGTGCACCAAGCACTTCCTTTAGAACAGCTGTTCTCAATCTTTCACAGGGGTCCCCCCTTGATTCATAACAGTAGCAAAATTACAGTTATGAAGTAGCAACAAAAATAATTTGGGGCGTGGGTGGGTTACCACAACATGAGGAACTGTATTAAAGGGTGGAGACATTAGGAAGGTTGAGAACCTCTGCTTTAGAGCATGCTGGTTAAGTGTGCTTAGTGTCTGGAATTTCAGATCTGGAGACCTGGGTTTGAATCCTGACCCTGCCGTCTTTTTGCTGTGGGATTGTAGGCCAACATGAGACTTTCTGTGACCCTCCCTTATCCTCAGCACTGTAACTCTGAGGTACCAAGATCTTCCTAGGCTGTGAGTTCCTCCAAGGGAGGGGCCATGTTTGTCTTGCTTATGGAGTTAAAAATACCCCTGACATTTAAAAAAAATCATTTTATTGGGGGCTCATACAACTCTTATAATCCAAACATACATCCACTGTATGCAAAGCACATTTGTACATTTGTTACCATCAACATTCTCAAAACATTTTCTTTCTACTTAAGCCCTTGGCTTTGGCTCCTCATTTCTCCCCTCCCTCCTTACTCCCCCTGCCCCTGACATGTTATTTCTTATCAAAACCAAACTCGCCATTGAATCGAAGCTGACTCATAGCTATAGGACAGGGTAGAATTTCCCTGTCCTTCTCCTGTAGACTGATGGGTAGTTTCAAATTGCTGCACTTATGGTTAGCAGCCCAACTAACTCTTGTGACCACTGTGCCACCGGGCCCTCTCTGTCACAGCAAGCGCTAAAAATAACTATTGAAGGAAGGAATGAATTGGGTTGCTGTAAAGGTTTTGTGAGAAAATGCTTAGCACAGCGCCCTACAAAAGAATAAATACTGTGGAAAATACACTAATAACAATGAGTACAAAAAGAAAATGCTCTCAAACTGATTTTGGTAATGATTGTACAACTCTTCTGGACATAATTGAACGACTGAATTGTCGAATCTGTGCATGAAGTGCCAATAAAAGTGTTCAAAAAGAAAAAGAATAGATGCTGTGTGGGTTTCTTCAGTTTATATGCCTGTCACTGTCCTCGGAGCCATGGAGGACAGAAAGTAAGCCGACCAAAGGAACCTAAAAAAGGAATAATGTACTCAAGACAGTCTCTGATGCCAGGGACAGAAATCCATGAGACAAAAGACCGATACAGATAACAGGTGGGGCAGTTCAGACGAGCAAGATTCTTTTCAGCAGGGAGGAGGGTCAAGTAAAGCTTCGCTGAGAAGGTAGCATTCGCGCCCAGCCTTGAAGAATGGCTTGGGAATGAAGGAGAGAAGCGGTGGTTCCCAGACTCGTGAAACAGCTCATGCAATGAATCCGTTTGAGGGTGAGGCCGAAGTTAGTCTTTTTTATTTGTGGATTCCTGGCTCCGGAACTTTTACCTGTCTCTGGAATCATGAGCTGGTTACTTTTCTATCCTCTGTTCTATCATCTGCAAAACGGGAATATCATAGGACGTTCCTCACAGGTCCGCTGCGAGGATCGACTAACTAGATGGATGTGCTCTGAATTTTACTCCCCAAACCAAACGCCCTGCCCCGGAGCCCAGGCTGACTCGGAGGTCTCTGCAGGTGTCACTGTTGGCGGGAGTAGAGAGTGTAGTCTTTGTCCCTGGGAGCTGCTGGTGGTTTTGAACTCTCGACCATGCTCCCTGCGGCCCAGTGCTTACTAACCACGACACCACCAGAGCTGCTCCTCAGCACAGAGGAAGTGCTCAATCATAGTTAGCTGGTATGATCATAAACAAGACTGTCGCTGGTTTCCCATGGTGCTTCATTTACCTCACACTTGAGGTCACAGTCACTGGGCTCTCTTCCCCAGGGCTCCCCCAAACCACTCCAGGTGAAGTGTTACTTCCTCTTTGCTTAACTATTTGAAACCTCCAGCTTCTCTAGCTTCATCACTTTTTAAAAGTATTAAATAAGTCTAATAGTTGGGGCCTATCCTCTCCCACAAGCTCGTGAACTCTTTGAAGGCAGAAATTAGGACCTTATTTGATCGTAAGTATTCACACAAGGCCTGCAAAATAGTAGATGTTCAATAGGTATTTGTTGAATTGATTCGGACTTGATTTTTTTTTCTCATCTAAATGCATGGGACTTCTGAAGTTTGTGGGAAAATTCCATTATCTTTTCACTCCATTTTTTTCCCTGTAAATGTTTTGAAGCTTCTTCATAAATGTGACACACCAGACAATGAGGAGTTAACCTTTTTACAAATCAACTTACAGGCACTTTTACAAATAGAACGAATATTTAATTCTAACTACATTTTCTCAGCATTTCCCATGTAAGGGGCATATGGGAAAGAAGATGATTGGAATAAAACAAACCTAAAATCTAGCACTAAATTGTTGCACGTCTTTATAATTTCAGATTTGGCTTATAAAACACATAGAAATACGCCCCCTCCCCCTTCTGACTGGATAGGAATAATGATGGAACTAGTCCACCGTCAGGGACACTGTAGATGCAGCATAGCCTTAGCCAGTGACTTCTGGAAACCACCAATGAAACTTGGAAACAGAACAGTGAAAGGAGAAAGGGCAACTGATCAGGAATGTGCCTGGACATATGTGGAAAACGAAATAGTAGGTATGTGTCCTTCACGAGTCTCTCTTCTGAAGGGCAAATTCATCACAGAATGGGGCAAGCTTATTTTATTGTCTAGGTAATATGTTTTGGAGGAATCAGTGTGTGGAAGGAAGTCTTGATCCTGGGCTCTGAGGAGAGATTGGTGCTGTATTTCCTTGAGAATATCCGAGGAAGGAACAAGCAGATGAACAAGTCTTCTCTATGTGAAAAGGGCAAAGCAGGAGTTAAAAACCTAGGGTGAAAAAGTAGGTATCTTGCCAGAGCTAGACAATGGTTTATCCTGTGCGTATCAGAGAAGGTATAAATCACTTCATGTGACAGGTGGTATTTTTATTTATTCATCAGACTTAGGGACTTCAGAATCATTACAGCTCTGTCGGCTTCCAGTCTAAGTCATTAGATCATTCATTTCTCTGATGACATCAACTCATGGGGTTATTAAGGAATGAAAGAGACGTATTATCAGAATTGCCACTTGAGTACATAGATAAAATGAATCAGAGTTTGGAGAGTCAGAGTTTTTTACAAGCTGTGAAAAATTGACTGGAAGTTAAAAGTTGATGGCAGGGTAGAAATGATGAGAGAGAAGTTTAGAAATTTCTTTAGTAGAACCATCAGGAAAGAAAGAAATAGCAGGTTCAGAAAGTAAACTTAAAACTGTATATAGAGTTTTTATTTT
>PVJH01042124.1:0-14513 GCA_004026705.1 Nesogale talazaci
TGGGAGGGGGGGAGGGCAGGAGGAAGGGGGCTTAGGAGTGGGTTAGAGACAGAGGCAAGGGGAGGCATGTGGCAGAGCACCCCTCCCCCCGGGTCCATGAATGAGGTCCGGTGTTCAGCTGCCAGCACAGGCAGGCACCCGGGTGGCAGGGCAGAAATGAAGACATCCCCAGCAAGGCTGCACCTTTGGAGACGGAATCCTGGCTCTTGCTACTTTAATTAAGAAAGACAAAGGGCCTGCACAGGCGGGCGGACTTGCCGGGAGGTGCTGGGGGAGGAGGGAAGGATAGATTCTTGGCTTCCTCCAAGAGGCTTGTCTGCGAGGTGCGCGCTGGGTAGTTTGACCACGCTGCCAGTGAGGAGCCTGCGGTGACAGGACCGGCCCCACGAGGAGTCAGAGAAGGGACCCTCCTCTTCTGTCCCAGACTGATCCCAGCCGTGGCACAGTGCAACCCGAGTCCATCCAGCTGCCAGCCTTGGCCCTGCCATCTCTAGCTAGACCCAAGCCAAAGTAAAGCCCTTGCCCCCGCGCAACCTGGTTGGTGGCAGTCGAGTGTGCTGCAGAAGAAACCTGTGGTCCTGGGGTTTCCAGGCCGCACTCTGTACAAGAGTGGACTGCCAGGCCTGTCTTTTGTGGTGCTGCTGGGAGGATTCAAGCCTTTGTGCCAGCAGTCCGTTAGCAAACCGTCCGGACCATCCAGGTGTTTATTGAACACCTGCTGTGTGCCCTTGGCAGGCCAGAGTGACTCCAGCAAGGACACAAGGCTCACCCGTCTCTGCTGCCCACTCCTCCAGGGCCTTTCCAGGTAACTCACCTGCCGTTTTGCTTAGATGTGTCTGTTTTTAATCCTCTTCCAAGTGCTCAAACGGGAAGATGTCACTCTGAGAGCGGAGGGCTCCTGCCAATTGCCTTGAACGGGGAAGTGTGAAGGAGAACTGGTTTGTTTGGGAGACAGGGTTGGCAAGGAACATAGACGACACCTGCAACTGCCTTGATACGGCCCCCAAGGACCATGTCCGTCTTGAAGCAGCACAGCCAGGAGTTCTCCTGAGGGCCGAGGATGGCGAGACTTGCTCCGGCTCACTTTGCACACGTTACTGGGACATAACGCTGCATGCAATGGAGGGTGCTTGGAAACCCTCAGAAGACCTCACTGAGATGGACCAACACAGTGGTCCTCACTGTGCAGAGCTCACAGTCTGCAGCCACTGGGAGGGTGATACAGGACAGGGCACCGTTCCCTTCTGTCATGGGGGGTGGGGGGTGGGGGGGAGCACCAGGAGTTGGAACTGACCAGCAACAATCCTTTCTGAGCCAAATCCTACCTGCGCTGTTGTGACATGTTCCAGGCTTCCTTTGATGGACAGCGGGAAGCACAGTCTGGACAAGAATGGGAATCACCCATCTTGTGCAAGACCTTCCTTAAGATGTGTCATCCGTGCTGTCAGGGCAGTGGCCAGTGGGTGTGATGGGGCTGGCTGCATAGAGACTGAGAGGCAAGGTGTCAGATCGTGGGGGAAAAGGCGTGTGGGCCTGGTGTGAGGCTTCCTTCTCACTCACTCACTCACTCACTCACTCAGGCCATCAAGTCCACTGTCATAGCCACCCTGTAGAACAGGTAGACCTACTCCTTAAAGGTTCTGAGACTTTAAATCACTGTAGGAATAAACTGCCTCATCCTTCTACTGCAAAGCAGCTGGTGGGTTCAAACTGCCGACCTGTAGCTAGCAGCTGAGTGCATGCCACCAGTACTCCAGGGCTGCGCAACAAGTTCATGCATCTGTACCTCTGCTGGGCCACTGGGGAACTGTGGGAAAGCAGAGGCAGAGGCTGCACCGGGAGCATGGTCCCCTTGAGTGGCCTGACCAGGAGCTGGGGGCTGTGCTAGCTGGCTAGACAAGACTCAGGGGCCAAGTTCCTAAGGAAGAGTGAGATGCAGTTGCCTGGACCCACAAAGGGAGCAGACCATGAGGACCTGGAGCAAAGTGGGTGCAGGCTGCAGGGGGACTGGAAGGCCCTTGCATCTCAGGCCTGAGTATTCACACGCAGTACCGAGCTGTGGAGAGCTTCCATGGCAGAGACCCTGATGCCAGCCTTGGACTTGTTTCATGGGGGCAGTGGGGGGGGGGGGCGTGGGGGCATAAGAACTGGGTGTGGTTCTACTGTGTCATTGTTGGAGCCTTGTAAAGGAGGCATCCTAGGACAGAAGGACTAGCACCCACAGTGAACGCGTTTGGGGACTGACTACAAAGTTGTAGGTTCGCCCCCACTCCGTGGCACCGTGGAAGAAAGGCCTGGCAGTCTATTTCTGAAAGGACCAGCCACTGGAAACCTGGTGCCAGTCAGCTGTCTTCAGACAGGCATGAGGTCACCAGTTCAAGTCAACCTCATAGCCACTGGACTCGACCAGAGAGGAAGTAGCTCTCTCAAAATGAGGACTCACTCATGAGAGAAACCAAGATGCGGTCAGTCATGCAATCGCTCTATGGAGAACAACAGGGGGCGGGGGGACACAATTATGTGCAGGGTGCAGAAAATCTAGATCACAGGAAATGGCAGAGAGAAATGAACACATCTGGCCCACAGCCAGACCCCGGTGGGGGCAGGAATTGCCCTCTGCATAAAAGGGCAGACATGTTAGTGGGTGGAGGAAGCCCTCCCAAGACATGCCACTCAGAGCTGTGGGCTGCACATGGTGCCAGAGAGGTGCGGCAGGACTGCAGAGGGCAGGGTGGTGGTGGGTGGGTGGTCCTGCCCCTCCCCTACTCTCTCCTCCTGGTCAGGAGAGGGAGGACACTCTAGAGGAGGTAGTAGGGTGAAGGCACATTTAGGTACAGACACTGTCAGGCCCAGGGAGAGGAAGAAGGCTATTGGCAGAGCCAAAGTGCCACAGAGCTCTTTTCCACAGGCCAAGGGGGCTGGGGTTGGCATTGGGGAGGCAGGAGGGTGGACACAGGGTGGAGATTTCCAGACATGCTGTTTGCAAGGCCTTCTGGGACTTCCTGGGTTGAAGGAGATGAGTGAGGGGGTCCTGCCTGTCCTAGGGAAATAGAGAAGTACAGGAAGCAAGCTTAGCCCCAGTCACTCCCACCCAGAGATTGGAAATGAGGACCCACCCGCCAGAGCTACACAGGCCTGGGCAGGGAGGTGGTGAACCCTCCCAGGCTGGGGCCGTGGTCGCCTTCCCCTGGGCTCACACCCCCTCACCCACCCCCACCTCAACATCTGTCTATCCTGGAGTGGATGCGCGTTGCCGTGGGAGGACCTTGGCATCGCGTTATTAAGACATCTGTGCCTCTAATGAAAAGTTACCCGTTGCCGGGCAGGGGAGAGACACAAATCATTATGAATCAATTTAGCTCTGGCCAGCCATCTGCCCCGGCCTCACGTGGGGGAGCCGGTAGGCGCCCGATCTAGGCAGGGAGGGCAGGCGCCTGGCCCCCCACCCAGGACCTTCGGGCTGGGCACGGGGCCTGAAGGGGCTCCAGGGGGCTCGCCCAGCAGGGAGGCGCGGTGAGCCCATGGGCGCAATGACCATGGCCGCGCTGCGCGCGCCGGGTCCCAAGTGGCCGTCGGTGCCGGCCGCGGTCGGTCACGGCTGCGTTGACATCGAGGCCGGCTGCGCCCGCTCCCCGCCCCCGCCCGGGCCGCTCCCTCCCTCCCGGAGCAGCTGCCGCCGCGAGCCCCGCGCGGGGAGCCGAGCGCCGCCCGGAGGAGCGCGCCAGTTGTCGCGCGCATCCCGCGGCCCCCGACAAGCTGGCAATTTGTTGTTGTTTGTCGAGTGCTTTTGTCATGCAAATCCCAGAGCCGGCCGCTGGCGCTGCGCGCCGGGGAGGTGGGGTGTTCTTTGCCTGTTTTTTTTCCCCTGGTCCTTGCAGTTGCAATTGTTAGTGTGGCTCAAAAAAATGACAGAACCAGGGGAAAAACATAAAGCCACGAAAGAGAATATCACTTATTTAATGTCAGGGATGCTAAGCGTTTGCATCCCCCCCACCCCCCAAGGCTGCCTAGGTGGGGGAGAGGGCACGAGTGTTGGCTCGATGGGCAAAGACTCTTTCTAAAAAGACCTACCCTTTACAGGACAGATCTAGCAGGACTGGAGCAAGGAAGCCAAGTCCAAAACGGATTTCCTCTGGCAGGATACCCTCCAGCCCCCAACCCTCCACCTCCACCCCCTGACCACTCCACACACCCATTGCCTCTGCTAGACCTGCTACTGCTCATCCTGCCCTTCCTCCCAGGCCCTCGGGCCACGCCCCAGTGTCACACTGACCTGGCCGGGGCCCAGAGGGTCCCACAGCAAGATCCAGGCCATGTCTTTCTCAAGGTGCCCCTCCATCACCCTTCCTAGTGGCGAAAATCGGACTCTAGGTGGTCAGTTTGTATCAGATTCCCATGAACACTCATTCTCCAAAGCAGTTTTTGGTGAATTCTGGTGCAGACCTAATAAGCCCCGGAAAAGACACCCATGTGGTGTACGTACGTAGTAGGTTTCACCACAAGGTCAGCGGTTTGAAACCACCAGCTGTTCCCCAGAAAAAAGATGAGGCTTTCTACTCGTAAGGATTTATAGCCGGGAAAGGGGGGCCTTTCTATTGCCATAAAGAGGTACAGTCTGCAGAACTGGCAGGGACAATTCTCCCCAGTCCTCCAGGGTGCCTCTGAGTTGGCAATGAGGATTTGCGGTCTCAGAAACCCACAGGGGCAGTTCTAGTCCTTTCTGTAGGGTCGCTATGAGTCAGGAAACATTGGGTGGCCATGGTTTTGGTTTTGACTTTGTACCAGCTAAGACTGCCACGGTTCTGAGCGGCTTTGAAGGGGCCCAGGGACATGGTTGGCACGGTGGGTGGCATGTTGGGCTGCTAACCTCAAGGTCAACAGTTTGAACCCACCGGCCACTCCACAGGAGGAAAATGAGATTTTCTACTCTGGTGAAGACTCACATCATTGGAAACCCACAGGGCTTGTTTTTACTCTGCCCTTGAAAGGTCACTACGAGTCAGTCAGTTCATTGATGATGAGGCTAGTACTTTTTACCTTAAGGGTTGACGGTCTGGCAAACTTGTGTTCTGGACTCTTCCCACAAAGTTAGCCCCTTCTTCCCAGAGCTGTTCCCCACAGGCCGTCTCTGCTCCCCCTAACCTCACCCAAGTCAGCGACAGTGGTACGGGACCAGAGTCTTCCAAGGCAGCCGTCTGTGCCCCCCAACCCCGAGCTTTAGTCAGCGTTTGTGCTTGAGTGAGTGCCTGGTACCAGGCCCTGTGTAAGGCTCTGAGGCAGGAAATAGATGAAAGGCCTGCCCTGGGGGGAGTGGGGAGGGGACATGACATGGAGCAGGGGGGGTGAAGAGGTGAGGGAGGTGAACCACCGGTGAGCGGATGTCAGTCAGGCGGTTCTGTGTACCCAGGAGGAATGAAGCAGGTGACTGGGAGGAAAGGGGAGCCGCTGTTTGAGATGAGGTGGCAGACAGGCCCCCTGAGCTCAGACTGAAGGGTCCCCAAAACCTGCTCAGTGACACAAGGGAGCTGTTCCCTTTCTGCCTCCTCCTCCTTACCTCTCCTAATTCCACATGTTCCTTCATCACACACCTTCTTCACAAGTACCACAAGAGTGGCCCTGCTCGCTTGTTCAAGCAGAGAATGCAGCATGAGTGTGTGTGTGTGTGTGTGTGTGTGTGTGTGTGTGTGTGTGAGAGAGAGAAAGAGAGAGAGAGAGAGAGAGAGAGAGAGAGAGAGAGAGAGAAATCTGTCTGTGTTCGTAGTTCTGCGGAACAGAATTTTCAGTATTCTGTTCTAGTGCTTGGGGGAGAGGATCTCTTGGGAAGTGCTCCATTAAGAAGGGTTGTCCTGACACCCGCTGAGTCACATCTCTAGTTCCTTCATGAGCACAATGGAGCTTCCAGAATGCAGGAGGCAGCCTGTTGGCTTAAGACAGGCAGACCTACCCTGGGCCTGCCCCGTGCATGCACCATCTCCCTGCCCCCCAGCCCTGAGCTCTGAGCTTGTCAGGATGGTCTGTGGTCAGATTTCAACGTGGGAGCCTCACATGCTTCCCCAAGGCCTGACATCTGAGTCTATGGCCCACTGCCCCGAGCCAATTCCAAGTCATCATGGCTTTCCAAGACTGCAAATCTGTACAGGAGCCGACAGTCTCCTCTTGCTCCCAGGGTGCATTTGAACCGTCCACCTTGCACGTAGCAGTCCAGTGCTGATCCCCCAGCACCATAGGAGTGCTTAGGTGCTGATGAACGTGAGGATTTCAGCAACACTTTCCATGGTTGCCCTTCAAGTAAAACAGACCATCTACTGCAGCCCCAGGGCCGGGCCTAGGAGCTGGGACTGACGGGTAGCGATCGTCCCTTCCTTTGTTGGAAGCACTAGTCTGCAGGTGCCTGGGGCGTGGGGAGGCAGGCAGTGTGGATGGAATCTTCTTGCAGTTATAGGAACAGCCCCTCTTCTCCAACCCCCAGAACCAACCAATTCTGGGGAAGACACAGACTCCCCCTGAAGTCTCAGAATGAATAAATAAGGGCTTGTGAAGCTTTATCACCTTCAAGGAATCCTGCTTTAAGACGGGTTCAGGGGCTCTCAGCCCATAGGACCTGTCATTCTGCCCATTCCCACCTCCAACCCCCACCAAATTCTATTCCTGGGACCCAGTTGCAGGCATCAGCACCTAGCCTTGCCTGCTCTCCACTCTCCACGCTGAAAGTCACCCCGGGACTAACTGTGCCTTAGGCCTGAGTTCTCAAGGTGGGATAAGGCAGCCCCCCTCCTCCAGCTGCCTACCTGCCTTCTTCTGCTTCTGCTCAGCCCACTTAGCCCAACCTCTGAGCCAGAGGGAACCCACCCCAGTCCAATGACTACTTCTCCCCTATTTCGTTAAGTCCCTTTCCCCAGTCCTCCACCCCTCGGCATCCTGCCCTCTTCTCCTGACAGTCAGTAAACCAGCCCCATTTTAAAGCCCCTCCAGTGTGGCTGGCCCTCCTGGGTCCATAGCAGCCCAGAAGGGCACTCAGAAGCCAGCTCACTCGTTATACAACTGTGTCAGTCTGCCAAGCTGAGGTGGCTGGTATGTTACTCAGAACAAAACCATGTATTTCACATGCCAGTGGGCTATGCACCCTTGGTAGTGGAGTTTCCCTGGCTAAGACAGACTAGGAAGAAAGGCCTGGCAATCTTCCCCTGAAGATTAGCTGAGGAAACCTTGGGAATCACAAGAAAGTAGGACAGCATGTTGCCAGCCTCTGTGTGGAACTTTCCTCAAAATCCACAGTGGTTGCAATAATGAACTCGAACTTACCAATGATACTGAAGATCTTGTCTGTGAGGTCATCAGGAGTCCACGTTGACTCAGCAGCGATTGCTCTCTCTCTCTCTACCGCTACCTCTTACCTACTTTATCCATCTATCCCTGTCTACCTAACCATCTATCCATCCATCTACCTATCTCTATCTACCTACCTAACCATCCATCCATCCATCCATCCATTTCCTTCATCCATCCAGTCACTATCCTAGGAGTCAGGGCATCAGAGACTAACAGTGGTGAGCCCATCCACAGGAAAGTGGAGGTCTTATCAGGGAGACAGAGCATATAGGGATGACAGCAGTGGCAGAGACATGAATGAGCATTGCGCGCCTCTGAGAAGCAGGGGCCCCATGAGCGGCGAGAGGGACGTGGATACACGTGACTTCCAGGAAGTGTCTGGAGAGGTGGCTGTGTGTCCTTATGTCCTAGGCGATGATGGGAAGGTATAGAGTCTCAGGCACTCTGCCCACTCAGCAAACAATATAAAATCCAGTCCAGAGCTCTCTCTCTCTCTCTCTCTCTCTCTCTCTCTCTCTCTCTCTCTCTCTCTGTCTGGCTTCCTTCTTGTTTTTGCCTTTGGCCACTTGCAGAGATGACTTAGAGCGCCCACCCAGGTCCTTCTGCCCTCTCTCCCGACAGCTCTTCTCTGATGGCAGCCCAAGCAGGCCCACGGAGACCAGATGTGACCCAAGCGGGCAGCCTCCCACCCCCTGGGCTGCTTTGACAGCTGACAAAGTTACAAGGACGGGGACATCAGGGAGGATGGGTGGCCTGCTCCCTCCAGCAGTGGCCCCTCTGCTTCATCCCATTAGGATTGATCAGACTGGGTCAGGGGTCTGCCAGGCCGGCATCAGACACCTGGAGCTTTCATGATGACTAATGGCAGTGCTGCCACCGGGCTTGGGCTTGGGCTCGGCAGCAGCCCTCATTCTGCTGAGGCCTGCTCCTCCCCCACCCACCCCCAGCCCAGCTCCCTCCCACTCAGAGTTCTGCCTCCTTTAGAGTTGAGTGAGGACCTCAGAGACTTCTGCTGTGCCCTCTGCCCCCAGCTGGCTCCTGCGCGTCATAGGTGCCTTCAGCCCCACAGGCAGTTGGATGACCACCGACCACTAGTTCAGCTCGAGTGACCAGCAGAGGCCAAAGAGAACTCCAGGACCCTCTCATAAACCATGGGCTGCTTCCACAGAAACACTGCCCATGAGGGACATTCTAGGACAAGTGTGTACATCCTCGCAGGCTGAAAGTCCAAATCGGGGTCTTGGCAGGTGATATGGATTCAAGCAATTGTGGGTAGGCCCTGGCTTTCCTTGGTTCTTGGCCTCATGCCCCCATGTGCCCATCCCCTTCCCCACTCCCATGTGTTTTTATCTCTGTGTCTCATCTGATTACTATTAGTAGTATTTTAACTCAGAAGTGATTAGATTTAGAACCCACTCTCCTTGGGTTAAAGGGCCTAATTAGCAAACAAAGAAAGCCTCATTTCCAAACAAGATTTCATCCCCAGGTACAAGGGTTAGTATTCCAATGCGTGTTTTGGGGGGACAGTACTTCATCCATAATGCCACTTTTAAAGAACCTCCTTCTAGGGAGGTAGAAACTTCTGGACCACAAAACCCTTAGGAAAGCAGACCAAGTCCCTGGGCTGGCAGCCATCCGCAGGGATAGGTCTGGGTGGGATGGGGCTCATGGGTCCAGAAAGGAACCCCACCTCTCAAGCCACCCATGTCAAGGGCTCTTGGAAATGGGGACGGGACAGATGGAAAAGGGTCATGTGGACAAGCTGGTAGACTCAAGTGACCCCGCTGTGACGTCCATATGCACCCCATGCATAAGATGGAGGGATAACATCCACATGCACCCACATGTGCACGGGAGGGAGAGGCACAATGTCTCCCAGGACTTCCTGGGCCAGCAGGTAGGGGGGGTACCTTGGGGCAGTGTTCTCCCCACACACACACAACCCCTCTAGACTGGCTGGTTGGGAGCTGCTGATGGCCATTCCTGACTGGGGACAGTGCTCTGTGGATCCTGAGTCCAGGACAGGAGAAGGCTTGATCCCCATGGCCCTCCAGAACCCTCCTGGAAGACTCACGGAGTGTGCTCATTGTCCTCATGTGAGGCAGTTGTGCGTGACTTGGCCACAGACCTGTGTTCAGACTGGGTGGCTTCACTCTCCTGAGCAATAGGCTAGGTGGGAGTAGGGTGGAGTATTTCCCAAGTAGATCGAGGGGTGGGGGTGTTATGAGAGAGAGAGAGAGAGACTTCCCTGTGACCTCATGCCTACAGGAGGGACTGGTGTGCAGGTTTCTGGGAGGTGAGCCTGATCAAGAGCGGATGGTTCTGTGTGTGAGGAAGTCCTCTGCTCTCTGATCGCTCAGGCTTCCCTCCTTCCACATGCGCATGCGCCCACGTGCATCAAGGGTCCTGTCCCGATGAGGACATCCCAGCCCCACCCTGCCTGCCCACACTGGTCGTCACTGTGGCGGAGCTTGCTCCTCAAGAAGACAAGCTCTGGCTTCCCGAGGACCCGATGGTGATGGATGAAATAGAGGGAATAATTAAATTAGCAATGTAATGGTGGTGCAAACCTCAATTAAAAAAATATTTCCATTGTCATAAAGTCTCACCATAAATTCCAGGCACTCAGCATGTCTGCGGCCGGCTGGGTGGAGGTGGAGGTGGAGGTGGGAAGGGATGAGGATGGGAATGAGGATGGGGGTGGGGGTGGGGGTTGAACCTGGAGAGGTCCAGAGGAAGGCCGAGGTTTCTTGAGAGAGACATTGGTGTGCACAGTTTGAGGGAGGGCACTCCCTCCCCCCACCCGGTCTTCTTTGTCCCTGTCACAGCTGCCTAAGAAGACGTGTCCCCAATGCTTCAGCTTGTGTCCTGCCACTTTTCTGTTTCCACTTTAAACTCATTGCTGGGGAAGGGGGTTTCGGGGGGATGGCGGCTGAAGGCCTCAAGAAGGGCCCGCAGGTGGCCCAGCCATCCCCGTGGACTGGCCAGCGTGAGCCCTGCTGCCCAATGTGGCCGCCCCATCCCAGAGGCCAGCCAGCCCTCTTGGGAGGGTCTAGGATGGAGAATGCTGAGGCTCTTGAGGCAGAGAGGTGTTTGGGGTGAGAGGCATTGGAGAAGGTGGGTGGCCAGAGGGAGGGGAAGTGAGCAGGTGTCTAGAAGTGCCTGCGTATCTGTGGAGGCTGGATCCCCTTACTCCTCCATAAGGGAGACTCCCCTGCCCCGCCCCCTCACTCACATTTATTGCAATAAGTGCTTGCAGGAAGGCCCATTATGCTAATGAATTACAGCTACAGATCTAAGAGGGTGTTTGTTGCTGCCTTGAGCTCCTCAGACACCGACACTGAGAGGGGCTGAAGCAGCAGGCAGGTGAGGAGGACAGGGAGGTGGGGGGAGGTGGCGTCCGGGGCCAGTGCAGCCCAGGTCCGGAGGGGGCAGAGGAGATTTATGCAACGACAGTAAGGAAGAGGGGCAGGAAGAGAGGGGAGAGCCAGAGGGTCACACCGCACCCAGGGCAGGTTCAAGGGGGAGAGTGCAGAGACTGACCCACAGATACAAGCCGTGCCTCTCTGTGGGGCTCAGTTGGACACACTCTCCTCCGTCTGGTACTCACATCCCCAGGACGACCGGCCAAGTGGCAGCCAGTCGGAGAGCAGGGAAGCAACCTCAGGCAAGAAGTTGTGCCAACTCAACTTGAGGGCACGTGGGTGATCTGTCCCTTCAACTGTGAGAACTCACTGGCCCCTCCTGCCCTGCCCCCTTCGCCACCAACCTGGCCAGAAAGGCCCTGAGTGCAGGCAGACGTGGCCCAAAGCATCCTCACTCCGATGCCTGGGAGGCAGGCCCAACAGTTTCCAGCAGAAACGGGCCCAGAGGAGCGAGGGAGCTGCAAGTCTGTGCCACAGGAGCCATGGGAAGAGACTGCAGAGAATGCAGCTCCAGTGTCTGCCGGAGGAGGGAAGCGCCTGGCTCAGGGTTTGCGGGGAAACCATTTAGGAAAAGAGGCACCCTGTAGGACCATCCAGTTTAAGATGATTGAGAAAGAGCCTGAGGACCTCGGTAGACTTTGTTGTTTGGGGGTCGTGTTGTTTTTTCCTTGCCCTTTCTTGAAAGGCTTGTTTATAACACTTTCCTATCTCCCGTTGAACGGTGCTGTGTTCGCGTTAACTTCATGCAATCGAAAGTCCTATTTTGACTTTTCTCTAAGGATGGTGAGTGGGGCGGTGTCTGTGCTCGCTCTCGGTTGATGGCATCATCATCTAAGCTGCCCTCAAACCATGACAGCTCCGCGGCATCCGCGGCGTCCCGACGACCTCACCAGCCCTCCTCCCGTCACCAGCCCCTTCCTTCTTCTTCTCGACTCACTGTCCTCTAGTCGATGCCAGCTCACAGCAGCCCCGTAGGACAGGCGCAAACGGTCCCTGTGAGTGTCCAAGACGAGAATAAAGAGCCTCATTATCTCTTGAGAGTGGCTGGCAGTTTTGAACTACTGACCTTGCAGTCAGCAGCCCAACGCAGTGCCGCTCCATCAGCTCTCTGGATCACCTAGTGCCGCGGTCATCCAATGACCGCATGTGGCAAGCTTTAGAGGACATGTCGTTTCCCTGCCCCAGGGGGCTGAATGACCACATCAGGGTCACGGGGCCGTGTGGGCTGCCATTTGTATCGTGTCCATGGCAACTCCTAAGGAATCCATAGGACAGGCTAGAACCACCCCTGGTGGGTTCCTGTGACCATCACAGGTGTCTTTCTCCTGCAGAGCAGCAGGTGGTTTTGAACTGCTGGCCTCTTGGTTAGCAACCGCCCTCCCCCTACATGACCACTGTGACTCCAGGGCTCCTCCCTCAGCTCCATCCATAGCATCCTCCCTGCTCCTTTGTACATTCTGCACTCCTGACAAACGCCTGCTTTCTGCCTCCTCGCCTATGTAAAGGCCTCCCCTTCCTTGAGCTGATTATTCCTTTCTCGA
This sequence comes from Nesogale talazaci, assembly GCA_004026705.1. NCBI lineage: Eukaryota > Metazoa > Chordata > Mammalia > Afrosoricida > Tenrecidae > Nesogale > Nesogale talazaci. Next base: position 12,296 of record PVJH01042124.1, read on the forward strand.
CACATCCAGAGCACCTGGCTCAGTTCAGCACACGTCCTTCTGTACATCTGTCTGTCCCCAAAAAGCAGGAACCGTTTGAAGGAGGGGCCATATGCCTAGAACAGAAGAGCAGGAAAACAAGAATGTTATTGAAGTAAGAAAGATGACTAAACACCATGTTGTCTGGGAAAGGGTGCCCAGGGACCTACTGAGACACACCACTACCACCTGGTGGCTATATCCAGAATTGCAAGTTCAGTTTATTTTGACTGGCTGAATCCCTACGTTTGAACTTAAGCAGTAACAATAGATATCACACTTCAGTACTATGAGTGTAGCTCATAGAAATAATAGATTGATGATTCTAAAGACCGGTATGACTTTAAAATGGCTTAGGATAACAAAGACTTGGGAAATGTGATACATACTTATTGAACAGGTACAATACCAGCTAGTCCCTGAAGGGCACAGAGGGGGAGAGCGTTCCTCTTGTAGTTGGAGAAATAGATTGATAGATGAAACTATTGGAAAAATAGTTACACTTCAAAGCTGTAAGTGTGTGGGGGGAGGCAGCGTGTCATAAAAAAAGTTCTGCTGATTTCAAAGAGCTATGGATATGGTAACCCCCTCCCTGGGGAATGGTCAACAGAAAAGAGGGTGAGGGGAGACATGGAAAAATAATGAATTATAAATTATTAGAGGGGAAGGTGGATGGGGAAGGAGGGGCAAAAATGAGGAGCTGATACCAGGGGCTCGCGTCAAAAGCAAATGTTATGAGAATGACGAGGACAACAAATGTACAAATGTGCCTGACACAATGGATGGACGTATGGATTGTGATCAGAGTTGTACGGGCCCCCAGTACAATGATTCAAAATAAATGCTCTGGACAGGAGGCCCAATGAAAGCTCACTGGCTGCACAGGGCAGAGTTTCCAGGATGAGTTAGATGACAGCACCCCCAAAACAAGCAAAGCACACCGCCGTCCAGTCAATTCTGACTAGCTGTGACCCTGTAAGATAGGGTAGGCCTGCCCCGGGTGGCTTTCCAACACTAGCTCTTTCTTTAACAGAAAGCCTCCTCTTTTTCCTGCCGGGTGGTTTGGTTGGCTTCAAACGGCTGACCTTGAGGTTAGCAGCCCAACTGGTAAGCACGGTGCCACCAGAGTTCCTTAATGAGAACACCGCTGTCTGTGAAGCGTCGCCTGTGCTTCTCAGAGTTGGAAGACGGGCACGAGAAGCTCAGTTGACTGCTGGTCAGTCTGCTAACAATCTAACTATCAACAACAACTCTGCTGGACCTATGAAAAGGAGGGTTTTTTTTTTAATTTTAAAAAAATTTTTTTTCAATTTTTTTTTTAATTTAAAAAAAATTTTTTTAAGGCATCACTGCCCTGGTGGTGGGATTAGGAGGCTCAGCCTTTGCTCCTGTGAGCGGGAATTGAACCTCCGTCCCAGTGGGCCGCAGTCCCGTGCACAACCACTACGCCACCGGGGTTCAGCCCAGGGTTTTTTTGTTTTTTTGTTTTTTTAATAAATAGAAGCATGTCAAGGACAAAGGGAAAGCAGCTTCGAATGGGGCTGACCCAGCCTTCTGAACCAGACATATGATTCCGTACTCATCAGTGACTTTATGGGGGACACATGAGGACAGGAAGGCCACTGAGGGCAGGCAGAGAGAGGGGTTCCTCTCACATGATGGCCTCTGGAGGACCATCCCTGATTCAGGTCCCCACTGTCATCAAGTCCATTCACACTCATAGCGAACCCCGTAGGACGGAGGATGAGAAATGTACCACTGGATTTGCAAGGCTGTACAACTTCACAGGAGCAGACAGCTTCATCCTTTCCCAGGGGCGGTGGAACAGCTGGTGGATTTGAATTGCTGACCTTGTGATAGGAGGGGCTGTTCAGCGTTCTGTTCGCCAGAGAGAGAGCGCTGTTACACCATGTGTGGCCAGGGTAGGAGGGTCCACTCTGCCCAGTGGAAGTGCCCTGGGGTGCGCCCCTCTTGTTCCGCCAGCTCTCTCCCCTCTGCCTTTGGCCCCTGTGGTGCTCTCTGTCCCAGAAGACACCCCATCCTGCTCTGGGGCCTCATAGCTCCTGTAGGAGATAAAGGGCAGCAGCCAGGGCCCAAGTTTCCCATCTTGGAGAGCACCAGGTAAGCAATAGAGCTGCCAGCTCCTCCACTGTCCACGAGCCTTTGTCCCCAGCAAGACTGGCCACAACCCCTTGTCCAC
>PVJH01042125.1:0-14227 GCA_004026705.1 Nesogale talazaci
TCCCCTCCTCTCCCTCTCCCCCTTTCCTCCTTTCTCCATGCCTGAGATCAAAGTGCAGAGAAGGAGAGATGGAGAGGGGGCCAAAGCAGGCAGGTGTGTCTATGCCTCCCTGTGCACCCAGAGCCCTCTCTCAAGGAACCAGCAGACTCCGCAGCCACAGAAGCTAACCTGACTCCCTTAAACACTGGTCAAGACAGCCGGGACGTCATGCCAACTCCATGCCCACTCCCGTCTCCCTAACTGCCTGCTCGCAGTACCCCTACACCCCAGACTGCCCACGATGGCCCTCCCAGGGTGCTCACGTACCCTGGAACGCTACCCAGCATCCCTCTGGGCCTCACACAAGGCACCTCAAGGGGCTTCAACTCAGTCCTACGGCCCAGCAGAACCGGTCCTGCAACGACTCCCGTGGACTCCTAGTGTCTTGCAGCGCCACATCATGCATCAGGGTGGCCCTGCGAGCCTTCCAGCCATCTACATCTACAGAACTCCACCTGACAGAACCCAAAGAGAACCCCATGGCCAGACCCGCCAACCCCGCTTCATCCAGGGGGATCTGACATGCGGCTGCCCTGTCACTGGCCTCTTCCTGCCGTCCACTTGTCTTCTCAGAGTCTCATGTAGCCCATGTAGCATGCCCGAGCCACACGAGGCCCAGCACGCTGTCCCCCCACTCAGTGGCACCCTGCATGACCCATGCGCAATCAGTCCCAAGGGGGTTCACCCAAGATGACCCTTGGAGGGGCTCACAGAGCCACAGCATCCAGTGGAGCTTGATGAGACATCCTGAGACTCACAAGACAACCTGGACCTAGGAGACCCTTGCCACCATAGGACGTTGACCATGGGTATCTCTGACCAGCCCCACAAGCCTTGCCTAACCCGATGAGATACAAAGCACTGACCTCCCCTGGACGGCGGTGTCACACCTCAGCTCAAAACCGCCCGCTGTCATGGGCTGTCACTTCCAGGGCGACCGACTGCGCACTCAAGACCCAAACACAATCTGGGTGCCCCCACCCCACCCCACTCGACCCCGACCTACCCTAGTTCTTCCTAAACCCCCACCCGGCCGCTGGCTTTTCCCTTGGCTCCTTCCTCCCGCCCTTGACCTCACCTCTTCCCCCCCATCCTCCCGTCCCCCGCCCCTCACACTTCCGTGACCAGGTGTTTCCCCGGAGGGGACCAGAGTGGAGGCGGTAGCTCTGCCCCCGTTCCATCCACCAACCCGCCATTGGCCTTGCCCTCCAGGGCGCCGCAGGGCTGCGTGTCCACGTGGCTGAACATGCCCTCCTCTTCACCCTCCGTCTCCCGGTGGTAAAAGTAGCTGAAGTTGGAGACGATGACGGGCACGGGCAGGGAGATGGTGAGCACGCCCGCGATGGCGCACAGCGAGCCGACGATCTTGCCGCCCACGGTGACCGGCGCCATGTCCCCGTAGCCGACGGTGGTCATGGTGACCACGGCCCACCAGAAGGACTCGGGGATGCTGGTGAAATAGGTGTCCGGCCGGTCGACCTCGGCGAAGTAGACGGCGCTGGAGAAGAGGACGACGCCGATGAAGAGGAAGAAGATGAGGAGGCCCAGCTCCCGCATGGAGGCCCGCAGCGTCTGGCCCAAGATCTGCAGCCCCTTGGAGTGGCGGGAGAGCTTGAAGATGCGGAAGACGCGCACCAGACGGATGACGCGCAGGATGGCCAGCGACATGGCGGGCTGGCCCACGCCCCGCTGCCGCGCCAGCTCCGTGCCCAGCGCCACGAAGTAAGGCAGGATGGCCACAAAATCGATGAGGTTCATCACGTTCTTGAAGAAGGCCGCCTTGCTCGGGCAGGCCACGAGACGCACCAGCAGCTCGAAGGAGAACCAACAGATACACAGCGTCTCCACCACAAAGAAGGGATCGTCAAAAGGCGTGCGCGCCGGGGGTATGGGCACCGGGCTGGAGCCGTTGAGCCGAGCGAGAAACTGTGGGGGGGGGCAGGGCGAGAGAAGGGGTTCAGGAAAGAGCAGGCCAGAGCTGGGCCCCCTACACTGGGATAGTCCCATGGGATGCCTGCATCTTCGACTGTGTTTCTATGGGCCAGTCAATCGCTGCTGCTGCCAGGACGGCACAGAATCCTGTGGCCTAGACGCCATTCCAGGACCTGGGAGGGAAATCCACGTCAGAAGACTTAACCTGAGGAAGGGGGTCCCATTCCGGGAAGCCTGAATGAGCAAAGCCTTCCCTTCCAATGCCCTGCCCCGGCACTAAATTTCTCAGGGGTGGGGTGTGAGGGATGAGTCCTGGCCCAACCTCAGCCTGAAGCCCTACCTTTCTGGCCCCCTCCCCAGTCCATATTATGTTTTAAAGACCCTCTATGTGGACCACAACGCAAAACCACCTCTCAACCCTGCCCTGGTGGGAGTAGGAAGCCCAGCCTTGCTCCTGCAGAGCTGCTGCTGGATCTGAACCGCCAACCCTGTGGACCGCGGTCCTGCACACAACCACGACGCCACCAGGGCTCAGCCCCCCTCGGCTGTTTGAAATCCGTTTCTCCTATCTCATTCCTCTGCCTCCAGCTCCCTCGTGGTCAAGGGGACGCTGCCAGCAAAGGATGCCCCCTTTGCAGTCCTTCCTTCGCCCCCCAAGTTCAAGTCCTTCCCCCCAAGTTCGTCCACCTGCTCTGCAGTGAACCTGCACCAAGGCCCCGCCTCCTGCACGCCTTGTTTCCCACGTGCTTCCACCCCACCTCCTGAGAGGCCAGATTTTCCTACTCCGTGTCTCCAGGTGCAGCCCCTGAGGCGCCACCTTCCCCGCCCCCTCTCGGGCTTTCAGAGGCAAAGCCCCTTTTCCCAGGCCTGTCCCGGGATTGCCCCCTTCCCGGGGGGGAAGAAAACTCTTGGCCCGGCCAGGTGATTGGCCCTTTCGGCCCCGCCCCCGCCCCCGCCCCCTCCCCGTCCCGCTTGGGGATTGGCCCCGCCAGCCCGGGACTCCGCCCCGCTCCTTCCAGGCCCCGCCCCTCACCGGGCCGGCCGCGGCGAGCCCCGGCCGGTCGTCGCGGTCGTCGCGGAAGTCGGGCAGCGTCTCGAGGCAGAAGACGACGATGGAGACGAGGATGACGAGCACCGAGACGACGGCCAGCACGCGCGCCGCCTGCGAGCTCTCGGGGAACTCGAAGAGCAGCCAGAGCTGGCGCGCGAAGGCGCGGCGGGGCAGGGGCCGCTCGGGCGGCGCGGCGCAGCCCTCGTCCTCGCGCAGGCGCGCCAGCGCCGCGGCGCCCAGCCCGTAGAAGGCCACCTCCTCCAGGAAGACGTCGAGCGGCACGTGCGCCGGCCGCCGCAGCCGCCCGCCCGACTGGTAGTAGTAGAGCACGGCGTCGAAGCTGCCCCGGTGGCGGTCGAAGAAGTACTCGCGGCGCGCGCCGTCGTAGAAGCGGCCGCGGCGCGCGGGGTCGCCCAGCAGCGTGTCCGGGAAGCGGCCCAGCGTGCGCGCGCGCGTCTCGAAGCGCAGCCCCGCCACGTTGAGCACCAGCCGCTCGCAGCAGCCGCACGGCGGCGGCGGCGGCCCGCCCGGCTCCATGGCGCGCGCCGCCCCGGCCACCCGTGGACGGACGTGTGGCCCCGACACCCGCTCCGGCCCGGCCCGGCCGCGGCCGCCGCCCCCCCCCCCCCCCAGCCCGGTGTCCGGTGTCCGGGCGTAAAAATAGCCCGGCTGGCCGGCCAGGGCGCCGGGGAGGGGGCGCCGTGACCCCGCGGGGGCAGAGGGCGCCCTCTACCGGGCCGCTGCACCTGCGCGGCCCCTCGCCCGGCCGGGGGCCCTGGCGGGCCTCTGACCTCCAGGTCTCCAGCCCCTGGGCGCTTTTCCAGCATCCGAGGCCCCTTGCGGGACCCGCCGATTTCCACCTCTCTCACTCGGTCTCTGTGCAGCTCCCTCTTGGCCTGGCATTTATGGCAGTCCTATTGCCCTGGGGTCACTGCCCACCCTTCTCTGCGTTTTGGTGTCTGTCTCCCTTGAGTCTTTGTGGCCCTGGATTATCTCCTTCGTCCCCTAGCTGTTTCATCCCTGACTCCTCAGCATCTCTCAGCCTCCTGTCTCTGCCCCTGATTCACTGATCTCTCTATCATCTGTCTATCTATACAGCCTCCTGTCTCTGCCCCTGATTCACTGATCTCTCTATCATCTGTCTATCTATACAGCCTCCTGTCTCTGCCCCTGATTCACTGATCTCTCTATCATCTGTCTATACAGCCTCCTGTCTCTGCCCCTGATTTACTAATCTATCTATCTATCTATCTATCTATCTATCTATCTATCTATCTATCTATCTATCATCTATCTAATCTCTCTTTCCTTTTGCCTCTGAATGCCTGCAGATCTCAGTCTTCCAGCCCCCGGTGGTCTTGGTTGTTGGGGTCAGACCCCCAATCGGTATCTGATGATTGCTCCAGGTGTAAGTGAGGGGGAGGAGGGGCTGGGGTCTCTATCTTTCCGAGCATCATCTTAGTCCCTGCCTGGGATTTCCCCCCACCCCCCTGACACACACCAGTTCTTAGTGAGTGGACAAAGACCGCTGGGGTTGTTGTCCATCCAGAACACCTGGCATACACCGCCCGGTGTCCTGTCTCTCTTAGCGCCACCCCAACCCCCCCCCCCCGCCGGGGGCGGGGGTGGGGTGGTCTCCAGCTAGGTCCTCTGTGACACTTCTCATTCCTGCCAGGGACTGTGTGAGGGGAAGCCAGGCCTCCCAGGAAGTGAGCCATGGAAACACCACCGCAGGGTCACTCGCAGGGACCGAAGGGCAGACAGGCGATGGCCTTCCAGCCACGGGTGTCTGGTGACATCGCGTAAAAATAGATCTGTGGGGCTGGGGGCGGGGGAGCGGGGAAATGGCATCGTGGGGCCTGTGTGTGTCTGGGGAATGATGCCATGCGCGCCCTCTGCTGGGCGAAGGCCGAAACACTTGGCCACGACTCAGCCACCCCGTCGTAGAACTGCCCTGTGGGTTTCCGAGGCTGTAAATCTTTGCAGGAGCAGAACGCCCTGCCTTTGAGCAGCTGGTGGCATGAATATGCTGGCCTCCTGGTTATCCCACCTCAACCCACTCCCCCTCCCGGGCTCAGAGCTCCATGCCCCAGAGTCCACGTGACCTCAGCCACCCTATAGGACAGGGCCTGGGCCTTTGAGTTTCCGGGTCGGTCACTCCTTGACCTTGACAGGAGTAGAAAGGAAGCCGTGTCTCTCTCCAGGGGAGCAGCCGGTGGTTTCAAACTTCCGGCTTCGTGCATCACAGCCAAACTCCACGTCGGTTTTCCGCTGGAACCTGCAGCTGCAGGAGCTGAAGAACAGGAGGCAGGAGGACCCCAGGCTAGTTAGTGGATGCTGAGCTGAATGGATCCAAGACGGCTCCAGGGACTGGCAGGTAGTGGGACAGGAATTTGATAGAGCAGGTGCAGGATTCACATCCTGCAGTGGACATCAGCTTGCTTCCACGCCCTGGCAGTCTCTACAGCCTGAATGAAACTTTCCTCCGGGGTCCCAAGGTGGTCAATAGGTGGTCCTCAATAGGTTGAGGAAGTCTGTCCTACCTACTAGGGAAGCCTGGTGGCATTTTTTGGTGTGCTATGACCACAAGCAGTTTGAAGCCCTTCAGTGGCTCCTCGGGAGAACAACGGGGCTTCCTAATCCCATAAAGAATGACAGTCTGGGAAGCCCTCCAGGATCGTTCTACCCTGCCCTGTAAGGCGGGTGGCTATGAGTTGGCTGTGACCCCATGGGAGGCAAATTCGGTTTTTTTATTCCCACCACTGCTCGGCTGCTTCACAGAAACACCTCCTCATGGAGTTGGTGATATTCCGTCAGTCGTATCAGGAGCGAATCCTGGGCCATCCAAGTTGACCTAAAACCTCACGGTGGGCGCACACTGGACGGCACTGACTGCCAGGTCGGCAGTTTGAAACCACCAGCCGCTCTTCAGGAGAAAGAAGGCTTTCTACTCCCCTAAAGAGTTTGTCTCAGGCTGAGCCCCGGTGGCGTAAGTGGTTGAGTGCAGGACTGCGGCCCACGGGCTTGGTGGTTCAAATCCAGCAGCAGCTTTCAGGAGCAGCGCTGCGTAGCGCCTACGACCACCAGAGGCAGTGATGCCCAACAAAACAAAAACAAAAACGAAAAAAATAACAACAAAAAAAAAAGAGTTGGTCTCTGAGACCTCAAGGGGCAGTGCTCCCCTGTCCTGGGGGTGGTCACTAAGTCAGCAGCACCTTGAGGACAGTCAGCGTGGTGTGGGGGAATCACAGTTAGATTCCCACAGTGACAGCCCCCAGGGGCTCAGACACTGTGAGGATGACCCAAGGCCAAGCAGTGGTTCCTTCTGTTGTCTGTAAGGGCGACGCAGAGTGGGGGGTCTCCTCCATGGCCCCTAACAGCAGGCATTTGATTGTGTGAGTCATAACAAGTGCTAGAGGGCCTTAAGAAGGATGGGCAGGGTCAACAAGGAGTGTAGAGAGATTAGGTAGATTAGGGGAGGGTGGGGGGAAAGAGGGAATGGATCACCAGGATCAACCTAGAAGCCCCTCCCAGGGGGACGAATAGCAGAAAAGTGGGTGAGGGACGCTGTAAGATAGGGAAAAAATTAAGCTGTCACTTATCAAGGTGTTCATGTGGCCAGGCAGGTGGGGGAGGGAGCGGGAAGAAATGAGCCCATCTCGGGCTCAAGTGGGAAGAGAAGGCTTTGAAAAGGATGGCGGCCTGTGTGCCCATGTGCTTGACACACCGGAGAAACGTATGGATTGTGATAGGAGATGTCAGAGACCCTAATAAAAGTATTAAAATATATTTGAAGGTAAGGGGGGAAAAAAAAGCAGGGGGATCCCAGAAGAGTTCACCGTTCTCATGAAGACCTGGTACAGGGCTCACGGGGCAGCTGTAACAAACAAGGGACCCGCAGGCGAGAGGATAAACTGAGGCAAGATTGAAGTTGTCAAGGATTTCATCTTGCTTGGGTCCACAGTCAGTGCTCATTTAAGCGACAGCCCAGGCGAGGGAGGGAGCGCTAGGACTTAATGGGATGTGTATACAACTTCTTTACAAGGTGATTTAACCAAAGAAGTGCGTGATACGTGAGTACCATTTCAAGAAAAGTAAGGTGCTTGAAACCAAAACGCTTGACCAAAGGTGACCATAGGTGAAGGAGAATGAGTTGTTGCTGAGGGGGATTGAGTTTATGTGAACTGTGGTGGATGGTACACCCCAAAAAAGCATAGTTTTCAAAGTTATGTATTTAAATGTTACAACAAAATCATCTTATCGGGCTGAGCCCCGGTGACGTAGTGCACAGGACTGCGGCCAATTCCAGCAGTGGGGCTGGGCCTCCTACTCCCACCACCGGAGAGCAGTGATGCCCCCCCCCCAAAAAAAATCACAAAATCATCTTTTCAAAGTATTCTGTAATACATTCGTCAAATCTGCGATTCCGTTTTTTTTTTTTTGGGGGGGGGGCATCACTGCCCTCAGGTGGTGGGAGTAGGAGGCCCAGCCTTTGCTCCGTGGAGCTGAAATCGAACCTCCATCCCAGTGGGCCGCAGTCCCGCGCACAACCACTACGCCACCAGGGCTCAGACCGTGATTCTGTTTTTCAGAACCATTTTTCAAACTCATCTGTTTGGGTGGCTGACAGCACCTCCCAGGCTTTTTTTCCCTTCACCTCTTTTACATGGTCAAATTGCCCTCTGGGAAACAGCCAGAAAGAGTGCATGAGAACAAACTCTCCATGCTGTACATTAAGGAGTTTGGAAGGCCGGGGCTCCCCTGGGGAGAGACCTTCACATTCGTAAGTCGGAGATGTGCTCCAGACACATTCTCATAAGTAAAAGCCATTTCCCTCAATGCTCCCCCCACTGTACAGTGACCAGACATCACGCTTTCTAACTATCTAACAACGTCCCGCCGCGTTTTAAAATGAAAATAAATATATTGCGATACTGTTTCTGCGTTCTGTGAAAATTTTTGTTGCTCCAGATAGACCAAATCTTTAATCAAGAACTCCACCCCACCCCTGGTCAATGGTGTCCCGCTTAAAATCTGGTGGCAACTTTTTTTGTGTGTGTGGGCATCACTGTCCTTTCCTATTCCTCTTCACCCTCAGAAACAAAAAGGGGCACGCAGTGAGGGCGGGTGAGTAAGGTATGAGGGGCATGCTGTGTTTGATCCAAAACTGGCACACCAATGACTACGTGAGCAGGTGCATTGTCATATCAAAATCAGCCCCTGTCTGCCACGAATCAGACTTTTCCTTCTTGTTGTTGTACACTGTTATGCAATCTTTGCAGAACCTCCAAGTAAAAAGCTTGATGAACAGCCTGACCTGGTGTGTGAGTCCTGGTAGACTAGACTAGAGAAACAAGTTCATAAACACACATATGGATATAAGGGAAAGTTTTATATACAAGAGGAATGGGGGCTGAGCCCCGGTGGCGTAGTGGTTGTGTGCAGGACTGCGGCCCACTGGGATGGAGGTTCAGTTCCAGCTCCACAGGAGCAAAGGCTGGGCCTCCTACTTCCACCACCAGAGGACAGTGATGCCCCCCCCAAAAAAAAACACAAAAAAATGTGCTGGAAGATGAACATTGAGCAGTGATGCGCAAAAAGGAAAAAGAAATCATCCCAACCCAGACCAGTCCAAAGTCATAAGTCTGATATTAGCCTATATGTCTGATACCTGTCTATAAAATCCCCTTCCAACTTAGGAAGCACGTGCAATGACACCAGGACAATCACAGGCCAGTGGGTGCAGAGTCTTGTGTATCCAGCTGGGGTAGAAGCATCCTGGCACTGGCAGGGGTCTTTCTGTGGCTTCTCTGGCCCCACAGATCTGGTCCTATCAGGACAAGCCCATGTGACTTTTCCTCTGGTTCCTCCAGAAATCAGGATCGATCAGCAAGCATGCTGTTGTCTTGTCAGTAGTTCATCGTCTAGGGGGCTTAGTCTAATCTCTCTCCTCCAACTGGGAAATATCGAGGGACTTCCTGGAATTCTCAAGAGAAAGCCATACCCACAGAGAGACCTCATTGACTATCTCCAGAATGACAGGCTAGAATTCCACCCCTACACTCCCAATCGTGAAATTAACATCAAGTACGTGATCGCCTCATCTGGTGTAACAAACTCCAAGGACTACGAGTTGACATTTTCATCCTATTGGGAAGTTGACAGACATGCAGAATGAAGTTTGTCATCAATCAACACTTGACCTCTTTTGAGATAAGAAAACCACTTGTGCAATTGAGTTTTTCCCATAACACTGTCCTTGTAAGCTGTGTTCAATGTCATGACAGTTCCTGCAGCATTTTTCCAAGCAGAAAACAAAATTTCACAGCTGCATGCCATTCTCTTAAATTGGCCATCACAAGAAAATGAGATTTGAGTGAAACAGCTTTTTTTGTTTTGTTTTGCTTTTTGTTTTGGGGCATCACTGCCTCTGGTGGTCGTGGGTGTTACCCAGTGCTGCTCCTGAGAGCTGCTGCTGGATTTGAACCGCCAAGCCCGCGGGCTGCAGTCCCGCACTCAACCATTTACACCACCAGGGCTCAGCCCGAGTGAAACAGCTTTTATGAAAAAAAAAATTCACTGAACAGAGAACCTTTCCAGGTGACGCCACTGGGTGCATTAACTCAGCGAGTTTCTCACTGCTCGCCAAGCAGAACAAATGTATACAAACCTCTGCTTTGTCTAGCACAATTCTGTGTTTTGGGGAGAGTACCCCTCATAATTTGGAAAAGGACATCAGTAATGGTTGTACCACATGAAGAGTATAATGAGTGGCACTGAATTATACATGTAGAAGTTGTGAAATGAGTGTCTATGTGACATCATTAGAAAAAAATAATTACATGAATAATAACTACTATAATTGCATGTGGTGATAATTGTTCAACACTTTGCGATATCATTGAATTATTGCGCCGTGTGACATGTTGACAAAGTGCTTGTAAAACCATTTCCCAAGAAAGAGGCCAAACCATGCTTTGCATGGGGTAAATCTGCTGCCCGGGATGTCTTTAGAGCGTTGAAAAGCAGGGAGGTTATTTTGAGGACTAACGTGCCCCTGACCAAGCCATGTTCCGTAAAATTGCTTCCGATGCGTGTGAAGGCTGAACTTGAAGAAGGAAGACCGAGGAAAGAATCAATGCATCTCCACGGTGGCGCTGCCCAAAGATCGACGAATCCGTCCTGGATGAAGTCCAGCCAGAATCCCCCCCAGAAGAAATGATGGCAAGACCTCTTCTTATGCCCTTTGGACGTGTTGTCAGGAAAGAACCAGTCCCTGGAGAAGGACACCATTCTCGCTAAAGGAGAGGGTCAACGTAAAACAGGAAGACCGACGGCAAGATAACAGGGCACACTGACTGCACCCTTAGGCCCAGACATAAGAACAATTGCAGGACCAGGCGGTTGCCTGCAGTGGAAGCTGGGCACCATCTAGTGCTTCTGGTCTCCAGGTCCTGGAGGCTGGCATTCACACGCTCCCCTTTTCCTTTGGACTAAATGTTTCTCTGCCTCTTTGACTTTTTTTTTTTGGGGGGGGGGGAGCGGGCATCCCTGCTCTCCGGTGGTGGGAGTAGGAGGCCCAGCCCCACTGCTGGAATTGAACCTCCGTCCCAGTGGGCCGCAGTCCCGCGCACAACCACTACGCCACCGGGGCTCAGCCCCTCTTTGACTTTTTCATTTCTTGCGCCACACAAGAGGAGACGCGCGGTGGTACTCTGGAGGGCCTCTCAGGAGCCCTGAAGACCCCAGGGAAGTGGTCTTTGAAAACTGCACTACATTCTCCACCTGATTCTTCTTGTGCGCCCTGGGATGCCACTATGACTCAGCAGCCCCACAGGACAGAGTAGAAATACCCCCACAGGGTTTTCTAGGCTGTTGCCTTGATAACAGCAGCATTCCAAGTCTCTTTTCCCACAGAGCCTCAGACCCACTAGGTGAGTTTGTGTTGCACATTAAAAAAATTCATTTTTTGGGGGGGAACTCTTAGAACTTATAACAATCTATACATCCATTTCAAATGTGTGCATCATCATTTTCAAAGCATTTTCTGCTTGAGCCCTTGGTATCACCTCTACTTTTTCCCATCATTCCTCCACCCTCTCACTCTCATAAACCCTTGATAGAGTATAAATTATTGGGCTGAGCCCCAGTGGCGTAGTGGTTGTATGTGGGACTGCAGCCCACGGGATGGAGGTTCAATTCCAGCTCACAGGAGCAAAGGCTGGGCCTCCTACTCCCACCACCAGAGAGCAGTGATGCCACAAAAGATAAAAAATAATTATTATTATTTTATTTTATTTTTTGGGGGGCATCACTGCCTCTGGTGGTCATGGGTGCTACCCAGTGCTGCTCCTGAGAGCAGCCGCTGGGTTTGAACCGCCAAGCCCGTGGGCCACAGTCCCACACTCAACCACTTACGTCACTGGGGCTTAGCCCTTTTTTATTTTTTGTTTTTTTTCGGGGGGCATCACTGCCTTCTGGTGGGAGTATTTTAAAAATCATTTTATTGGGGGCTCATACAGTTCTTAGCACAACCCATCCACCCATCCGTTGTATGCCAAGCACATGTGTACATTTGTTGCCTTCATTCTCAAAATACTTGCTTTCTTCTTAAACTCTTGGTATTAGTATCTCACTTCCCCCCTCTACTCCCTCCTCCCTCATGAGCCCTTGGTAATTTATAAATTGTTATAATTTTGTCATATCGTACACTGTCCAATGTCTCCCTTCACCCACTTCCCTGTCCATACCCCAGGAAGAGGTTATATGTAGAACTTTATAATCAGTTCACCCTTTCTACCCCACCTTCCCGGTGTCACTACTGTCACCTCTGGTCCTGAAGGGATGAGCTGCTTTAGATTTCCTGTTTCTGCCTCCTATCTGTAGCAGTGTATATCCTCTGGTCTAGCTGGACTTGTACAGTAGAATTAGGATCATCATAGTGGGGGGAAGGTTTATCTGTCCTGGAGTCCATGTGTTGAGGGTTTTTAAAAATTTGTTTTTCTTTCAAAGGTCATCATATATGTTGAGGGCTTTTATCTATCCTAATGTACATGCTCTGGTCTAACCAGATTTGTAAGGTAGAACTGGGTCATGGTTGTGGGGGGGATGAAGCTCTAAAGAACCAGAGGAACATTTGTGTTTTTTCATCCCTCGGTGCCGCACTCTTTGATTAGTGGCTGAACACTCCACCACTGAATCACCAGGGAGAGGGCTTCTTGCCCCAATCCAATCCCTACATTTTCTGTATCATTTACAATACCAGCTGACCCCTCTTACAGAACATGATCCAGGCCACAGATGCTGCAACCTCTAGGTGAGTTTGGCGAAGAAGATGGTGGCATGGCGTGGAAGTCTTCCAAATGGCTAATCTCCATGGGAGAGATGGAGCATTAGGCGAAGAGACCATGTAGATAGCCCAAGGCCAGGTGTGTTAGTCCGGGTAGGCTAGAGGAACAAGTTTCATAGACACACATATAGATATAGGAAAAGGTTTATATACAAGAGGAACAGAGGGCTGAGCTCCAGTGGCGTAGTGGTTGTGCGCGGGACTGCGGCCCACTGGGATGGAGGTTCAATTCCAGCAGTAGGGCTGGGCCTCCTACTCCCACCGCCGGAAAGCAGTGATGCCCCACCACCCCCCGCCAATAAAAAAAGAGGAACAGGACATTGAGCCCAGTCCAGTTCAAAGTTGTAAGTCCGATATTAACCCATATGCCCCAAATCAGACTATATAGTCTCCTTCCAAGTCACGAAGTCACAGGTCAGTGGGTGCAGAATCCTGGCGCTGGCAGGGGTCTCCCCATGGCTCCTTGCTTCCAGGGCTCAGGGTCCATCAACAGCAGAAGCAACTCATCGCTGGCAGAGTTCTCCATGTGGCCGCCCCAGCTTCAGAGGTCTGGCTCCATGAGGGCAAAGCCATGTGGTCTCTCCACCGGCTCCTCCAGCTTCTCAGAGGTTGCCATCTTGTCTTGTCCATGATTCATCGTCTCTGAGACTAACTCCCAACAACTGGGAGATGGCTTCTCATCTCCACGAGGGAAATATTGTGAGATTTCCCAGAAGTCTCAGGAGAAAGCCATGCCCACACGGAGGCCTCATTGGCTACTCAATGGCTATCTCCAGATGCACAGGCCAGACTCCACCCCCACATTCCAATCATAAAATTAACATAAGCACATGACTGCCACACCAGGTGACCAACCTCTGTGTCATCAAGGTGAACCCACCTGGTTCCCTACCACCCCCGCAAATTTTTTATTGTGAACCAGGTGGGGGGCTTACGTGTGGGTTGGTGGTGTCGACATTCCGCAGAACCCCCTGCCTAATTTCCCATTAGCTTGCTTTACCTCGCCCCTTTCATGTTGCTTCTTCCTCTTGTGGAGGAAGCAGCTTCTTGGAAACGAGCCCCTGTCTACCCTCTAGCCAGGGAGCCCTGGCGGAGTAGTGACTACCCGATGGCTTTCGATGCACAAGTTTCCGAAGTGTGAAACCACCAACCACTCTACGGGCTCCAAAGGCTACCCAGGGCAAAGATGGGGATTTCCACTCCCGTCAAGAGTCAAAGCCTCGGAGAAACTCATGGGCAGTTCCACCCTGCCCTAAAGCGAGGCTCTGACTCAACCTCCACCCAGGGCAGTGAGGGGCTGTTGTTTACGCTCCAGCCCACAGCCTCCTCTCCCCTCTCTGCCCCTCCCACCTCTACTTCTTTTGAGAGGAAGAACTTTTTCATTGGGACTTCATCCATCTCTCATTCCTTATTCCAGTCGCGTCACGTGAAATTGGACAATATCCCCCGCAGTTTCCAAGGCTTCTTTTTCTACATGAAGATCTTTTCTCCCACCAAGGACTCACCAGGCCCGACCCCGCTTAGCTTCCGAGATGAGACGAGACTTTATAGACTCTCAGAGGGTGCCCGGTCCTTTGACATATCACAGTAAGGGTTCAACAGGCCGTTGTGTAGCGATAATTATTATTTACTATATAACACCGATATAGAGATCATCAGAGAGAGAGAGAGAGAGAGAGAGAAAAGAGCATTGGAAGTTACATATATATCCTTTCATGGTACAGGCTCACCTCCACCCCACTAGATGGTCTACGTGGAGAGAGGCAGGAGAGCGGCAGCCCGTATAGCGGCGGCAGGCTGGTACGAAGCAGGCTTGAGAGGCAGGCTTCTTTTCTATCCTATATCCCCTCACTATA
>PVJH01042126.1:0-14525 GCA_004026705.1 Nesogale talazaci
AAAAAAAAACATAAGTGGGATGGGGCAGAGAGACCATCGGAGGAGGTTTCAAAGCTTCTGTGGAAAAATGGAATGGAAAGATAGTGGAATTTTTTCCAAAACTTTTTGAAGCCCCCTCATGTAGCTGAGACAATCTAGAAGTTGCTGCTGTAAGGGGAGTGAAACACAGTACTGCCAGGGCTTGCCACAGAGGTCTATGAATAAAGCCTGCAGAGTTTGGGGGCACTGAGTATTAACACGGCCTAGGACAGGGGTGTGCAGAGCTGGGTTGGAGAGAAGAACAAGGAGGAAACTGAGTCTCCTCTTACTGGGGCGCTGAGGCTTACTGTTAGCTAGTGAAGGCGGAAGGTGTCGCAATTCTGTGGATGTAAAGGTAGATAATGAAGCACCCGAACACTGCCCCCAAAGTGGTGGCAAGTATGTGTCGATGGAGGGCACTGCGAGTTAGCCACATTTTCTGGATGGGAAAAGTTTCAAGCACACTAATTGTCCTTGCCCATTCCTCTCAACGTGAGGGGAAAATTAAACTTTATTTAATCAGGACACTAATAACACACCAGTGGGCCCAAACTTTCTGTGTGGAATCACAGAGTCCTGAAATCACTTGTCAGGATAAAAGGGGATGCTTAGGAACATGACCGTCTCTGAGACTAGGTGAGGGGCAAAGAGGGAGGGCACAGCTGGCTGTGCAACTCTGCCCACAGGGAATTCTGGGAAACAGAAATGGCAAGCATGAAGCCTATCATGAAAGGGGCACATGAGGACATCAACTAACTTAGAGATCATTCATATTTATTTAAGAAGGAAAGGAAATAGTTCTATCATTCTTGCTACCACACCCCATACACAAATATACCACTCCATTTGAGTATGCAATTAAAGAAAAAATTAAGAATGGCCAGAGAAACATGTGGAAGATAGCTCAAAAGTCACAAAAGGAAATGAGGCCTACTCATTGCTTAGAACTGATCAGACCCCCAGACTATGACCCTCAGTCTCTTCAAGCCGAGACGTGAAAATTCAGCCAAACACAGACAGGTCTCTAAGAGAAAGAGTAACTGTAGGGGGGTACGTACATCGTAGATTAACTATTGGGGAGTGAAAGGGCAGCAACTGTCCAAGGACCAAGTTGAGAAGGATTAGGAAAAAAGGTAAAATGGAACTTGGCAATACAGGGAGAAAGTGGGGAAAGTGATGCTCCATTGTGGGGACTGCATCCAATGGCATGAAACAAGATGTGTACAGATTACTGGATGGAAAACTGATTCCCTCTGTGAACCTTCACCCAATTTGAAATTAAAGAAAGAATCAACCAGCTCCGAGTTAAAACAAATGAACCATGAGGCAACTATGCAACCTGGGTCAACATATTTATTACATCTGAGCCTCAGTTTATCTATTTGCCAAGTAAAATTAATAAGAAAGGAGCCCAGGGGGAGGGGGAGGTAAATGGCTAAGCACTCATCACTGACCAAGAGGTGGGAGAGAGGTTGAAGTCATATCATGTATGCAAGCCTGACAGGTAAAAAACACTTAACGTTGTTTTTGTTTTTAAAGCAGCATGGAACTGTAGAGATCTCACCCAGGCCTTTCAGTCTACAGAGGACATACTGGGGGCCTGAAGCTGAGCAGTCATGGAAAGATGAAGGTAGGACGTGCGTCTGGAACTGATGCTCTACCAATGGAGTTCACCTAATTTCCATAAATTGGGTTCTTCTGAGGACAAAATGAAATAAATTTATGTAGAGAACTTGGCTCCAAGATCTGGTATATAGTAGTTGTCTACTAAAATGTTTCTTTACTTTCTTCCTCAAAAAGATAGGAAGATCGCTGAGCCCCGGTGGCATAGTGGTTGAGTGCGGGACTGCGGCCCAATGGGTTGGCGGTTCAAATCCAGCAGCAGCTCTCCAGGAGCAAGGCTGGGCCTCCCACTCCCACCAGAGGGCAGTGATGCAAAAAAAAAAGAAAGGAAGATCTATAGCATGCAGCAGAATATTAAGCCTTTTGGAGATGGAGAAAGACAGGACTTTCTACTCCTGTAGAGAATTACAGTCTCGGAAACACTGGGAAAGTTCCACTCTGTCCTAGGGGGCTGCTCAAGCCCAAATAAAAAAAAGAAAAGAAAAAAGAGAGAAAAAGACTCACATTACTCCAAGCATATTTCCAAGTCACAGAAATGTCACCTCCGAGGAGATCCTTGAGCCAGGTGACTAGGCTTCTATAAACCCGGCCATTTTCTACCTTAATTTTACCACTCAATAAAATACTGGCTTTGTGGGTAGCCTCCTGAAATAAAAGATAAAACAAAAGTTAAAATACAAAATAGTTGTTTATGGCTAGCTTAATGAAATTTCAAAACTCCCTAAGAAAAAAACACCAATAAAAAAATAAGCAAAATATGTCACTAAAACCTCACCAAAGAATAAATATAGATGGCAAATAAACATAGGGGATGATGCCTAACATCTTTAATTATTAGGGAAATGCAGATTAAAACTACAATGGTAAGCCATACTGATATATATTTTAGCATGGTTTAAAAATGAAAATGGGAAAATATATACATACATATTTATAAAATACATATTTAATGTATAAAGACTAATTATCCCAAGTATTGAGGATATGGTGAAAGGACGAAAAGGAACTCTTATACACTTCTGTAAGAAAGTATAATGATGAAAATAGTTTGGCAATTTCTTAAAAGTTTAGATGTACACCTATCTTATGATCCTGCCACTCTGTCCTTCGGTATTTACCCAAGATAAATAAAAGTATGCCACATCAAGACTTGTATACCAATGTTCATAGTAGCTTTGTTACATAGTAGCTTTGTTACACTGAACACCTGAAACAGCACAAATATCCATATAGAATGAACTGATAAACCAACTGTTGTATATAAATACAAGACCACTCTTCAGTAGTAACACGGGGATGGCCATAACCTAACAATGGATATATGCCACAAGGATGAATCTCAAAATAATTATGCTGAGAGAAAGAAGCCAAACTCAGATCTCTAACATGGTGTTCTATTCCTAAGCCTGATTACTTCACTTGCTGAGAATGCAATCACTTTTGTCCTCCAATCAGGTAGGCCAGCCAAACCCCAATTCTATAACCAAAAGTATGTAGTCTTTGTGGCAATGACATTTACTGTACCTACTCACGCATAAGCCGAGTTTTCTGGCACATTTTTTTGGGGGGTTTTTTGGGCATCACTGCCCTCAGGTGGTGGGAGTAGGAGGCCCAGCCTTTGCTCTGGGGAGCTGGAATTGAACCTCCATCCCAGTAGGCCGCAGTCCCACGCACAACCACTATGCCACCGGGGCTCAGCATATTTTTAATGCAATTTTTGTGGCAAAAGTAGGTGGCTTGGCTGATATTCAGGTCAGCTTATACGTGAGTATATAAGTACTCATAAAACTTACATAGTTTTAGAGAAAAACTAAATAGGATACCTGTGTTTTGAATTCCAGAATGTTATGCCCAGGATTAATTTTTCCTAGTAACATCAGATCCTTTATCTGCAAACGTTTCTTTTTCGGGGCTGGGTTGGAGTTTAAAGGTTTTTTGACAGTCTGTGTATGGCCAGATCCTGAGCTGGCCAACTGATGGTCCCCTTCACATGAGACAGAAGCTGGGTTTTTAAAATATGGTTTCACCTGCTTGGTGCCACCACTGTGTAGGACAGAAATTTGTTGATGTGCCTGGGATACTGCCCGAGGTGGTTTCTGGGAACTTGTTTTCTTATTTCCTTTTTTGGGAACATAATTGGGAAGGCCTTGGTCACAAATAATAGTTGATGGACGGACATCTTTTTGGGTAAATACTGTTGTGCTTTCTGAAATATCTAATGTGTTAGCAACTGAGGGAGAAGTGCAGTACTCATAGTCTTTGGCAGTGGTTTTTAAAAGATCATTTTTATTTTGTGAATAATCTGTTTGAGGGAGAAAAGCCATAGGTTGCAATGGCAATGCAGCCTCCTCAGTGCCATCCGAATGACTGGATTCTGAGAATCCGTCCAAGGAACAGTCATTGACATTTTGGTCAGAACTCAGCTCATTTTCAGAAAGGTCTTCCCTACATGCCGCATCTGAAGGTAGGCAAATAATGGTACTTTGGCTGTCATTCTGGACTTCAGTCTCAGTTTCTGGAGACAACTGTGCTTCCTGCATGCTTCCACAGACAAGGTTGGCAGGGAAGCAAGTGCCTGTTGGGGGTTGTATTGATTTTTTCAGACTGGTAAGGTTTTGACTGTCCTTTTTATTAGAGATTTCTGGGCTAGATGGTGGTTTCTTCCTGGCAAGTCCAGACAGTGATGTGGCATTCTTATAGCTTTGAATCTTCAGGCTTATCTTTTTCTGTTTCTTCGCCACGACTAAAAGACTCTTCTGTCTTGTAGCCAAGTTGGCCAGTTGTTCTCTCAAAGCACCCTGCTTAAAGGACCCTTTGGACACCCTACAGAGAGAAACACAAAAACCGAGAAAGACAAAAACAGGTGAGCATTTGTTTCTAAGTAGTATTGTGGTATGCGGTTTCCATATTGAAGTGTAATTGACTTGATTAAATCAATCAGGTAATGTAAAGGTTCACATGTGTCTATTTTTGCAAGGTATTTCCTTTAAGCGGAGACGGAATGCTATAGGGTTTTTTTTGTTTGTTTTTTTTTTTAGACAGGGACTCTCTTTATCCATAAATAGCCTCATATCCTTGGTTGTAAATTAACCATACAAGAAAAACAAGAGAAGAGTTGTCAATTTGGTTATTTTGTAATCCTTAAGCTGAAAGGTGGCCGAGGAAGGCCACTTTTAAGAAACACATTCTGGAAATGTGTCTCAGGAAGTATAATTTGGGAGTAAATTCCATTAGGTTCCCTCGGCTATGTAGGAGTGAAATTGTGCTGTGAATAAGTATACCTCTGGTAGGCTTGAGACATATCCGTTCACCAACTCATGACTATGATTCTACTTTGCCCCACACAGAGGCACTTTCAAGTTCGGGGCACTATCCAGACAAACATCATCTTGTTTTCCTTCCCCAAACCAAATATCTCAGCAGGGGTGTGGCAAAGGGAGGGGAAATGGCTCGCGTGCCTCTTCCACAGCTCTGTCTGGGTTGTGTTCCCCCAGCCATCCCTCAAGGACCTTCCGGACACTGGCCCCTTGGTTTCCAGCTGTTCTGAACAATCTGTTATCGACCCTTTTACACTCTTAAAAATTACTGAAGACAAAAAACGCTTATGTGAATATTATGTATCAATAATCCCTCTTAAATAA
The DNA here is from genome assembly GCA_004026705.1 of Nesogale talazaci. Taxonomy (NCBI): domain Eukaryota; kingdom Metazoa; phylum Chordata; class Mammalia; order Afrosoricida; family Tenrecidae; genus Nesogale; species Nesogale talazaci. The sequence goes on from PVJH01042126.1 coordinate 5,283, forward strand.
ATACTTAAAACACAAGGGTACACAAGCATATCTTCTACTGGTCATTTGAGTGATATCATCATGTCATGTGGCTCCTAGAAATTCCACCTCAAGAGAAGGAGAGCAAACAACATCTTAATATTGTTATACAAACCAAGAAGCCCTGATTGGACAGTGGGTAAAACCCTTGACTGTTACCGGAGAGATTGGTGGTTCGTATTCACAGGCAGGATTGCAGGAGAAAGATGTTACAAGCTGCTTCTGAAAAGATTTATAGTCTTGGAAGACCAGTTCTACTCTGTCCTATGGGGTTTTTTGTTATGAGGCAGAATGACTCAATGGTAGTGGATGTCAGTTTTTTACTACAAAAACCATTTTGATTTCACCCCACGCCAAACCCACCGCTGTCGAGTTGGTTCTGAGGCTAAGCAGACTGACCCGTTGTGCTCCTCTGCAGCAGCTGGTGGGTTCCAACTCCTGCCCTTCTGGTTAGCAGCCAAGCGTGTCACCACAGGGCTTCTTGATTGTGACTTCACAGATCCCAGAAAATGATCTCAGGACCCCTCGTGGGTCCTTAGCTGACCTTAAAAAGCTCTTGCTTTAAGAGAAAACACTAGAGAGATCTTGCCTCCTCTCTTTAGTTTAGGGTTATTGGTATTGAACTCCCAACAGATGGGATGTAAAAGGGAGTTGCACATACAAAGGAGGAAGCACAAGACAGAATCAGATTAACAAACAACTGGTAACAGTGAATGCAAGAACCTAAAAATCCGAGAAAGGAAAAATATCACACTTAAAACTGTGTAACAAGGGGCTGAGCCCCGGTGGTGTAAGTGGTTGAGTTCAGGACTGCAGCCTGTGGGTTTGGTGGTTCAAATCCAGTGGCGGCTCTCAGGAGCAGCGCTGGGTAGCTCCCACGACCATCAGAAGGCAGTGATGCCCCCCAAAAAAACCAACCCCCCCCAAAAAAACCTGTGTAACAAGAAGTTAAAAAAGCAACAACAAAGGGGCTCTTTTTAGATGACTCATCCCAAAATTTGAGGTCTCGTCACAATATTTATAAGGTTTTACATGGCTGAAACTCCCATTGATCTCTGAACTCCTACATACAGAGTTAAGCATAGGATACTAAAGGAAACTGAATCAAGCTTTTCCAAGGTGCTCTAGAAAATAAATCCATCCTATAGTCAATTACCACCAATATACTGCATGATCTCACTTGCATTATACTAATAGAAAAATAAGTCTGGAAAAAAATAGACTTATGATTCTAATTCCTTAGCAATAAAGGAAAACTCAGGGGAAAAATGGTAGAATTACAAATAAGAATAAGTGATTTTGAAGTAAGTTCTAAAAAATGAAAACTACAAATAAGAATAAGTGATTTTGAAATAAGTTCTAAAAAATGAGAATGCAATAGATGTCAAGTAATTATAAGCATATAAAGGAAATTTTAGAAAAATTAAATGTAAATAAAGAATATATCTGTAGTGGTTATGGAAAACTAATAAAAATTCCTAAATAATAAGATATAATACATCTTTCTCAAAAAAGAGACAGATAACAAATATAAATTTGCTAAAATAAAATTCCTTAAGGGGAGTGATAGTTTAGAGTACACAAAAAGACAAATATACATGAATAGTTAATTGCTTAGTAGGGCAACATTGGTGACCACAATAACAAAAATATTTTTTAAGGTAAAAAGTTGGAAATTTACTAAGAAGGAAATATTTGAGATCATGACTAGAGGCTTTCAGAAAATTCTTGGCCATAGACACTTATAAAATATTGAGATGTCCTAAAGAAATAGAGCAGAAAAATATCCTTCTGAGAAATACAATTCCTCATGGAGAGAAAAGGGTTATCTGATCGCCTATGTGGTTCTAAGGGATCTGTATTCTTAAAGAAAATTTAGGCTTACCCACTTTGGGAAAACTCTAAAAAACACTTTAAGCATTAAAAAAAAAAAAAATCTCACCTGTATTTCTTAGCCAGATCATCCCTTTCTGCCTTTTGTTTGGCAAGTACACTATCCATCCCCTCTTTAATTTGTAGCATCTTTTCAATGTATTGTTCTAGAAACATAGAAATAAAATAAAATCTGTTACATTGAGAGATAACAAAGCATACATTTGGGTACATACGATAGCCTGAGTGCTTATTTCAAAATGCTATGTTTCCAGCACTCTTTCCTAATAGTAATGCTCCCTGTCCCCCCAACTCCTTCCCCCAAACAAGCCAAACTTATTTAATTATACCATCCTACAGAAGTGCCTTAAAGCTTATTGGTATCAAGAAAGATCTGGCAGGCCCAATTCTAGTCTTTTTGCTTGCATATCTATGAAAGGAAGGTTGAAAAGAAAGAGAAGTATTTTTTTCCAATTTAGATGATTTATTTATTATTTTTTTGGGGGGGCATCACTGCCCTCTGGGAGGCCTAGACTTGCTCCTGGAGAGCTGCTGCTGGATTTGAACTGCTAAGCCAGTGGGCCGCAGTCCCGCACTCAACCACTATGACACCAGGGCTCAGTCCCTAGATGATTTATTTTTTTAAGTACAAAAGGGTACATTATCATTGTAGAAGAAATTCCAAATATAAATATATATAAAAGGTCAAAGAGCACCCCACTCACTTTCCTCTTTGTTCTATGTTTTCCTTCACAAAGGAAAGTGAGGTCAGAGCTTTGGTGGATAGATAAAATGTATTCTAATATTTAGGCAAATTTGACAGGCAAACTAGTGACCTATTATCAAATTGTTCTTTTGAAAATACGTTCTACATTGTCACATTTAATTATCTATGTGGCTGGTTGTTTTATATATCTATACACATACTGTATTTAACTATATAATGTATGATCTGAAAAACCAGATTCATACTATTAATTCTTGGTCTTTGTATTTAGCACTTGGATGGGACTGCATGAGAGATCTAAGGTCACTTTGCAATGTTACATTATTTCCACTATAATTATTGTTTTCCTACTTTCTTCTATTACTTCCAAAGGAAAGGTATCATCCCCCTCCAACACAAATAATAAGATTGACACATAATACTGTGGATTATGTCCAAATCCAGATATCCAAGTGGGAAATTGAAAAGCTTAGGTGAATACATTTTATTTCTTATAAGCTTCTTGCCTCTTGTTTGAGTTTGGGCTCAGTCAGAATTTTTTCTGAACCTTCCTTGGCAAGTCAGACAAATTACTTGGTGTTGGTATCCCCAGAAACATTTTCCTTTGTAATACTATGGGACATAGTCATTTCCCAATGTGATGTGTATGCTAACAATGGAGAAATTTGTCTGACCCTCAAGAATTTACATAGAAATTTATTTGGCAAATTTGACAGGCTAACTAGTTACCTATTATCAAATTGTTCTTTTGAAAATACGTTCTACATTGTCACATTTAATTATTTATGTGGCTGGTTGCACTGGGTTTTCTAACCAAATTTTAAACCACATGCAAAAATAGCATATCACAGTAATCTAATTTACTTTGTGTATTGCTATAACAAATGGTATGTGTGTGTATATATATACACATGCATCTAACTTCATGTCATACATTTATTTATCAAAAAAGATATTATTAAAGATTAGCACAAGAAAGAGAACCTAGAAATTGCCATCATATGCTTAGCAGCATAAGATATGCTAACGAGAAGGAAAAGAGAAACGATCCAACCAGCAAGGGTGGTGGGCCATTGTGCTCAGGCGCGTGAGTCGCTCTGTATCCCAGACACCCCAGCACAACAGAAGGAAATGTTGCCTGGACCTGCGCCTCCTTTACGCAGGCATCCACGTCTGTCATTCTGGCCACTGGATATTATGAGTGTCTTCTAACTGCCAGGATTCACTTTCCAGGACTACATAGGGCAATATTCTATTTTAAGTCAGAGGGTTTTCGGTGGCTAATTTTCAGAGGTAATTACTGGTCCTTTCTTCCTAGTCTGTCTCAGCCCAGAAGCTCTGCTGAAGCCATGAGTAATTCTGCTCATATTTGAAACACCTGTGACAAAGATTCCAGGATTGCAGCAACATATAAGCAGAGCAAGGGAAAAAAAAAACAACAAAACAAAACGAAAGATGGGAAATGGGTAAGGACGAGCAAAGGGGGGAAGATCCTATTCTGTCCTCTGGCCACATACAGAAAAGAAAGTTCAACTTAGTTATAAACTTAAACATGTTCAAATAGAGCAATATATAAAGTGCTTGATGGTCAGTTTTTGGTCTCAATTCAGTTGGGGTACTAAAGAAATCTAAGACCAATGTGAATACAAGTGTTCTATAAGAAAAAGTTATAAAGACACACACAGTATGGGGTTCATTACTCTTTGAGTCCTCATTCAGATAAAGTGAAAGGGAGTGTACATGCAAAGACATTTCTTTAGAGGGCTGTTCCTGAACTGTGTGGAAGTCTCCATGCTGGGCAACAAGCGCGAGCTAGATGTGTGGGGGCTTCTCTTCTTCATGTCAAGCCTAATTGGGGGTGCTGAGGGGGGGGCAGCTTTTCCTGTTCTTTCAAAAGTTTAAAACTCAACTCCCAGTTGAGGTGATACTGGATTGGTATGTGGATTCCTCCCAGAACATCTAGATGTAGGGATCCTCAAAATACGAAGTTCCACAGCAGGACGGAGAGAAAAAGGATGCTGTGATGGCCCTGGTGAATTGTAGGGCTAAGATAAAGATCCCAAGGGTGTGAGTTGGGGCTGCCCTATGGTCCTGCCCACAGTTCTGAGAGTGAGCTCTGCAGAGCCCCCAAAGAGCTCAAAGGAGTCAGTTGTGAAGTATCTGTCAGCAAGCTGCAGAGCTAACCATAGTCAGTTCTCAGCCAAGAACCTTTGGCCCCCATGACTTCGCTCTTTTCTCCCATAAGGGGGCTGTGACACAATCAATCCATCAATAAAACAAGCAAACAAAAAACTGCTGTCATCAAATCAACTTATGGCAGCCCTATAGGGCAGTGGTTCTCAACTTGGGGGTCGAATGACCCAGGGACACAGCAGACTGCTGGGCGACATCATTCTGGAAGATGAGCTTTCTGGGTTGGAAGGCATTTTAAGCACAAAGGGACTGCACTGAGCACGTCAAAGGCTGTGAAAGATGCAGGACCAGTAAACATTTCATTCTATTGAATATGAAATCCCCCCTGAATTGGGTAATGAATGTAACATACAAACATGAGCTAGCCCAACATTTGCACCCTGCCACATAAAGATTAATATGGTACTTTAAGTTGCTTAATTTTATGTAATTTTAAAATTTAAATGTGCATCCAATAGGTGCTACTTCCTATCTTATAATTTGTTTTTTGCATCACTGCCCTGGTGGGAGTAGGAAGCCCAGCCTTGCTCCTGGAGAGCTGCTGCTGGATTTGAACCGCCAACCCTGTGGGTTGCAGTCTCGCACACAACTACTACGCCACCGGGCCTCAGCTCTACCTTGTAAATTTTAACCCAAAACAACAAAGCTATGAGATATCAAGAGTTTGAAAATACTTGCTGACAGGTTAAAAGTTTTGAAAAGTTAAATTTGCCGGGTCAGAGATGAAACTATAACCTATCATATCGAAACCAGGAGACATGCCTGCCTCAGGAAACCCACCTGGCATATCTGTGCATCTGAAAAGCACAAGAATGTGTTCTGCTGGTGGTGTACTGCATATTCCTTTCTTGATCTCTGTCTAAAAATGTTACGGTAGCTGGGCAAAGCTGGGCAGCCAAGGAGTAACATCATCTCAGCCCTGGTTACTCTCTTTCACTTTTGTCTCACCTTGGTCTAAACATATCACCAGTAGTCCTTTATCTCTAATCACAGGTCTAAATGCCTCTCAAGTTACTCAGGCCACCCTGCACCTAGAGCAGCAGTTCTCAGCCTTCCTCCTGCTGCAACCCTTCACACAGTTACTCATGTTGAGGCGACCCCAACCATAACACTACTTTCACTGCTACTTCATAACTGTATTTTGCTATTGTCATGAGTCACAATGTAAATATCTGATATGCCAGATATATTTTCATTGTTACAAATTGAACATAATGAAAGCATATTGATTAATCATGAAAAGAATATGTAATTATATCTTGTGAAATATTTATTTCTAATGACAAATAACTGAAATGTTGTGGTGCAGCATGGGTAACAGTCTTCATGCTGGGCACTTGTATCTGGCCATATCTGCATGGGGGTGGACCCACCTGGAGAAGGCTAGAGGAGCCGTGTTTTTGTCCTTAAGACCGTGGGAAATACATGTTTTCTGATGATCTTAAGCGACCCCTGTGAAAAGGTCATTCCACCCCCAAAGGGGTCACAACCCACAGGTTGGGAACTGCTGGTCTAGAAGATAACTCTATCAACATTCAGAGGGCTGGCTTGAATTTACATCAGTGCCTTCCAATGATCACTCCTGCTACTTTGAAATATTTATGAGGTTTTTTTTTTTTTTTTTTTTGGGGGGGGGGGAGGCATCACTGCTCCCCGGTGGTGGGAGTAGGAGGCCCAGCCCCTCTGCTGGAATGAAACCTCCGTCCCAGTGGGCTGCAGTCCTGCGCACAACCACTACGCCACCGGGGCTCATGCCTTATTTATGAGTTTTGATATAATCACATACCACGAGAAGATGTGCTTGCAGTTGCCTTGCCCATCTGAAATAAGTAAACATGCGTGTGAGTTGATATTTACCGGCATCCTTAGGGGTTTGTATTTCAAATGCTAACAAATTTTCTTGTTTTTCTTCGAGATCTTGCAAAATGGCATCGACAGTGTGAGGCTGTCAGATAGAATATTGGGAATTTCATTAAGATTGCATGTCTCTATGGTCATTGACAAACACAGTGCTGTTAACAATGCTCAGTGTCCTTTGTGTTCAAAGCAGACCCGTGCTTTAGTCAATGTTTACTGCATAAAGATTGCACACATGACATAAAGTAAAGGTAAACATACCTTACTGCAACTCAATCTACTTCTAGAAATCAAAATATAAGGGCAACTTTTTTTATTAATCATTTTTGAGAGCTTTTACAGATATTATAGCAATCCATAATTCAATTAGATCAAGCAAAATTGTATAATTGTTACCAACATCAGTTTCAAACTTCTTGAACTCTTTGATATCAGCTCCCCCTTGTCCCCTCCCTCCCCATAAACAGTCTTTCTCACCAACTTCTATTATAATTATGGACATTGCTGTGCGTGCCCTGGAATTATTTCTGACAAACCATAAACCATACAGAGTAGAATACAATTGCCCCAGAGGTGTTTCTTGGACTGTAAATCTTTGTGAAAGCAAACTGCCTTGTCTCTTTCTCTTGGACTTTTCAGTCGGCAGCTGAGAGCTTATTCACTGCTCCACAATATTCCTCTGGCTCCTTGAGTCTTCACTCTCATGACCCTATTCTGCTTTTCACTCTGGGCTAGACCACAACATGTACACTGGTACAGTTAAGAGCTCACAACACATGAACCCAGGTCGGATAAACCCCTCAGGAACAGAAATGGGAGTAGCGATACCAGGAGGATAGGGGAAGGTGAGGAGAGGAATGGAGGGAAGGGAAACCTATGGCAATGATCGACACATAACCACACCCTACCACCACCACCATGACCACCACACACACAAACCACTGATAGGGACAAACAGCAGAAACGTGGGTGAAGGGAGACAATGGTCGGTGTAAGATATGTAAATAATAATCACCTATAATTTATTAACTGGTCATGAGGGTGGGAAGGGGAGGAAGAAGGGCAAAAAGAACTGATAGCAAGGGCTCAGAGAAAGTAAACATTTAGAAATTAATGATGGCAACATATGTACAAATATGCTTGATACAATTGGTGGGTGGATTGTTAAAAGAGCTGTAAGAGCCTTCAATTTAAAAAGAAGAAAAAGATCTTTATGACCAATGTGGTGAGACCTGCCCATTCCAAACACATGCACACACGAAATGAAACACAATCAGCTTTAAGCACAGAACACGCGTACACATTAACACACAAACACAAATGGCCAAGAATGAAAAAAAGAAAATGAGCTCACCGGGTAGCATAAAAAAAAATCGAGCGGTGACTCATGTGGGAGTGAAGCAGACACAGTTCTTAGGGGCTGCATTTTCATGCTCATCAAGGAAGGGGAGGTAAGACTCAGGACCACTAAACCAGGCTGCTTACCTCTTTCCTGTCTGGGTTCCAGGGTCTCTTCCAACTAGTCTATCCCTAGAGGACAGTGAAGGAGAGGAAGGCCCTCAACAAGGTCAATGGGCCCAGTGGACTTGGGCATAGTTGTGATTGTGAAGGGGCTCAGGGTGGGAAAGTGTTTTGTTCTGTTGTACCTAGGGTCACCAAGGGCCCTAACTGATGCAATGGCGTCAACAACATTTCAGGGAGTGGATGGGCCAAGACACATGACATTGGCACAGTATGTGGGACAAGAAGTAGCTGAAGAACCCAAACTAGATGAAAGAGACTGCACCCAAACCATATTCCCGTTATTCAAGGAGAGCAAACCAAACAGTACATCTTCTTAGTTCATCCTGTTCCACTTATAAGCATGAAAAACATTTTTTTTCTTTTTCCCTTTGTGTGACTTAAAATGAGTACTGCCAACAACTAATAGCTGACTAGTTCAAAGAGTGGAATTTTCTACACTGAAGAACAAAAAGATTTCAACATCACTCACCTTCAGAAGGGTTTCTCTGGTGTTTTTGTGGTGTGAAAGCGAAGGTTGATCAACAGTTCTGCAGTCATCACAAATGCACTGTTTATGACTTTTTGGCCAGACAGCAGGATGTTTTCCTTAAAGAAATTATACTATTTATATGTACAAAAATATATTTAAAAAGGAAAATAGACAAGTATAAAATTAGCTTCATTCCATAAGCTGTAATTCTGATAGAAATGGGAAAGATAAATTGTCTAAAACAAGATCTTAATACTTCTCAGTACTTTTGACATGTTATCAGGAGACAGTAGTGCTTGGAGAAGAAAATCAGGCTATGAGTCAGCATTGACTTGATGGCAGTGCATTTTTGAAAGCGAAGGGGCACAAAAACAGAGGAAGGCCCTCAACCGACTGACTGACTGACTGACTGCACCAGTGGGCTCAGACACAGGAACAATAAGAACGGACCAGGATAGGCAGGGTCTTGTTCTGTTGTACAGACTGACCTGATGGCACCCACCAACAGCAACAACAACTCAGTATCTCATTTATTAGCATTATTATTACCCTGAACTGACTAGCTATATATCATGCCAAGTAC